>ML811997.1:0-12106 GCA_009831015.1 Picea engelmannii
AAAAATAGAACAATAAATTACTACAGAAAATCGCTACATTTTCCGGAAAAACCCTGAAAAACTGTTGAATTTAAAATGCTCATAACTTCACTTCCCGGACTCCGTTTCGGTTGATTTTTTTTTTGAAATTGTGAAATTGTGAGAGGAACTCAGATATGCAATTTTTTTGAAAAAATTCAGCCTCCAATTTCTACATAAATCAAAAAATCACGCCGTCGTCTGTAGAAAAAACCCTGAAAAATTACAGATTTTAAAACTTCAATATCTTGACTTCCCAGACTCCGTTTTAGACACTTTTTTTTTTTAATTGGGTGTTTTTCTGAGAGGGACTCAGATATACAACACTTTTCTGCATTTTTTTCACAAAAATATACCAAAAATTTATGGAATGTCGCAACCCTCTTTTTTTTTCTCCACAAAACAAATCTGCAAAAATAAAAAAATATTTGCCCGCAATGTCTGCCAAGGAAAGTGCTTTCATACCAATTGTTAAGAACCTAAAGACTAAATACAAAATCACCACAAATATATAGAAGAAAAATATGCAAAAACTCTTTTATTACTATCAAACCTTTGAGGTAGGACAACACCATACAATGGATCCTATTATAAGGGATCCTCTCTTGTTCACTTGTCTCTTCGAGGGGGAATCCTCCTATTGAGCTACAACTCACAATACAATAATTCTCTTCATGTCCACTTACATTGCTTGAACCCATTTATATAGTGCTACCATCACCTAAGAACATTCTAGAGGAGGAATCTTCTATAAGTAGAACCTTCTAAGAAGCCATCTTACATTTATTATATCTAATTACTCATTTATTATATCTAACTACCATAGTGGGCCTTATTTAATAATATAGTGGACCTAGTCCACATTACATTGAAAAACCTCCACTATTATCATTATGGTCCCTCTGGGCCCCCCCACTACCTCTCTAGCTACCTAACATAAACCCTTCAGGCCAAAAAATCAAAATGCCCGGAAATGCAATCTGAGACTTGTTGGAGGTGTACTGAAGGAGGCCGTACACTCCTATGTCCTTTCTATCCCCATCGTCCAAGTTTTGAGTGTTGAAAACCCTCAGAAGAGTAGGTCGTATGAAATTTCTGGAAACCCTAGGAGGGTCGTACGATTTCTGCAAAAGTGAGAGAGAATGGCTGGAAAGTGTTTGTGCAATGGGATATTCAAGACCTATGCTCTGATACCATGTTGATTTTTCAATAATCTAAGCTAAGCATGTAGTTCATTTCAATTTTGCATTTGTCTTAACCATAAACAATAATGTTGCAGCAACCAAGATCACAAGAAGAAACACCATGCACAAGAACACAAGAAGTATCCTGGGAAACCCTTATCAACAAGGGAAGAAAACCCAACCAAATTCTTTGTTATATTCTTCAAGAAAAATACCTTCACCACCAATAAGACTTAGCACACAAGAAGGTGCTCAAACCCTAGAATACTAGTGCCCAAGAGAGGTGCACACTTTTCCCAAGAAGATGTACTTGTTGAAATTTCCAAACTTGTGTGAAGGATATGATTCCACAATGGGAAATCTTCCTTTACTTATATTAGACTTGTCATATCAACAAAAGTGTCTATTGGCACAACATGGCCGACCTCTCTAAGTCACATTATAATTAATATTAACGAGATTAATTATCTTTTACATTTATTACTAATCACATTAAGGTGGGGCTGACTTGTACCCTTTACATTACAATTAGGGTTACAGGCAGGTCTGACTCTTGAACAATATAGTAAGGGATTTAATACACCCACTAGTGCTCATCCACTAGGGGCACATCCATAGGGATGTCCATATCTCTGGCTCACTGCATTACACAGAAGAACCACTTCTTCACACGTTCACATGTGCTCGTCCACAAGAACGTCCATTCAACAGATCTTCTTTCCCACTGCATTACACAGGAGAGTCATCTGGAATTTCTCGTCAACTCTTCTGCTCAGAGGAGGCTAATACATCATCTTCATTTCTGTTCTCATGATAATGCACCCAACACATTGGGATTTCACACGTTCACCTTGTGCTCAGCCATAGGCATGTCCAACTCAACAGATCATCTTTCCCACGGGATAATCATCTGGAGTTCTTCTCAACTCTCTAAATGGAGGAGGTCATCTCTATGTTCCAGCTCTGTCTCAGATAGAAACCACATACCCTTCTTAGGGGCTCTCTCTCAGGTTTGTACGCTGAAGAAAGTCTCACATAGTTGCAATGGTCAACATCTCAAAGGTTTGTAAGCTAGAGAATGTCTCACATAGCTGCAATCATCAACATGGACCACCTTGTTACACTTAGGATCATTGTGGAGGAGTGTCACAATAATAAAACCAACCTCCTTTGTTGTTTCGTTGTCTTGATAAAATATTTTGACACAATGTTCAAGAAGAATCTTTGGAATAAGTTAGAAGAGCTAAAAGTTCCTTGCAAGTTGAAAATTGTTGCGATAAGGTTGTAAGAGAATGTTATTTCCAAGTTTAGGAACACTAAGGGTTGGTCGAAAGAAATTAACATAATATATGAGTCAAGCACGGTTGTCCTCTACCCCCTATCCTTTTTGGCATATACATTGACAAGTTAGAAGATAGTTTGGAAGAAACAGGCTGCATCGACTCGAATCTCTCTAGTATAGTCATCATCCTTCTTCTCTACGTTGATGATATTGTTTTTATGGAAAAGAGTCTCTATGATCTTGAAAAACAACTAAGAATCCTCAAGGATTTCTGCTCTAGTATGGGTAATGACTGTTAACACCAACAAATGAAAGTTATGATAATTAAATCCAAAAAGATCACTTATGATACTTTCATATATGACAACACCAACTTGGAGGAATGTTTTTCATACAAATATCTTGGAATCAATATTTATCACAAGCTCAACTGGAACTATAACATTGAGAAAATGATAAATGGAGGATGGGAAGCTCATTATGGGCTTGCAAACAATTGTAAATTACTAGACCTTTGGATATGGGATAAGAAAAAACACCTATTTGAGACTCTCGTCACTCCTATTATCTTATATGGATGTGAAGTTTGGAGATACAGTATCTCTAGATAGTCATGAAGAAAGATAGAGTAGATCCAAAAGAATTTTATAACTTGTAATCTCAAAGTTAAAGGCAATACACCCTATGATATTCTCCTCATAGAAACAAACCTTTCCCCCATTGAGAGCATGGCTATGACTAGGTACCTAATGTACAAGAAGAAGATAAACATGGAAGACAAAAGAATTCTCAAAATTGCTTCAAACTTCATCCAAAATCACAGATGGTTCAAGCGGGGATGACATAAAGATGTCAAGTCTTGGCTAAATCATCGGGGAATAAAGGAAGAGATCTAAATTTAAGAAAAAAAATTGGTGTGATAAAGAATTAGAGGATAAAAGAAAATTAAGACACTATAAGGAGGTGATCAACCCTAATCTAGAAAATCAAAAGTATCTCTATGTTTTGACTACTATAAAGAAGAAAATCAACATTGTTAAAATATGAACAAATTCTCATCAAGTGATCTTGAAATGCTTATTTTAATGCTTTTCTAGTACAAAAATAAAATTTAAAAAAAATCCAAATAATCCTTTACTTTTTTAAAGTTCATAGAACAAATTCTAACCATCATCATTATTATCATTATTATTGATTGACCACTAAATCATAATAAACTTTACCATATTTCTTTTGAGTAGATACTTTTCACACACAAAATATAATACAATTTATTTTATAATATTAAACAAAATACAATACAATCTATTTTACCGTTGAAAATGGGACCTCGACAGCCCATGTTATGTCATTATTTAAAGTTAAATACAAATGCTCTGTTTATTCACAAGATACCGAAATACTTCGTAACACATGATCAATGTCCCGCTGTCTCATCAAAGACAATTGCTAATGATTTTGACACGATTGGACGGCCAGGATTCATTCGTTTGTCATATCTCCTTTTAATCGTGGTGGTCCGATCCCCTCCGTTTCCGCCTGGGTTACATTACAGGTTCGAATCCAGCAGCGTAATAAATTTCTACAGGCTTTCGGTCTTCTGTTACCTTACCTGCTATTCGTGCCCCGAAAAGCCGAAAAATCACAGCGAAAATGGAAATTTTAACGCCTTTCATGATGATTCCCTAGAAGTCTGGACCCCTGGCCGCCCTCGATCGAAAATCAGGAACAGAGAGCACGGTACTTAAGAGGAGAGCGACGTCCTGGAGCGGCCGATACCTATCGGCATTAACCAGCCGGGACTGAACAGGTGTGCTACTTATTATTCACTCTCCCATGGATTGTCAGGCTCATGTATGGTTCAGATTCGAACCTCCGATACCAGTACTCTCGATGATCAGCAACAGCAGAGTGGCGTCGTGACAGTGGCGGACCTATTTGTCAAAGCACAATGCAATGAACGGCGATTATATGTCGATTAGACAGAAAGAACGGCATTTTATTAAATCACAGTGCAATGCTGTCAGCTCTCTGTAAGGTTGGAGTACCTGTTAGGGTAAATCAACCTTCTTTGGGCGATGGCTGCACCCAAATCCGTCGCGAAGGCATCCTCATTACGGGAGAGGGGGCTAAGAACAACCGGTCCTTCAGCTCCACACCCGAGCACCGTGGTCAATACAATCTCCATCCCTTTCCCTTATTTTATATTTTATGGCACAGTAAAATCCATTCGCTTTAAAATCTATTGGCTCGCTGCATTTGTATTTTGCAGTGGCTCGAAGCCAAAGAGCCGAGACCAAGGGACTTCGAGTTCTTTTAATATTGATTTTTGGTAGTCTGGGGGATTCGAACTTCGATACTCGGGCATGCGTGTGTGAGTTTATACGAGAAGGCGGAGGTGGGCGGGTTGTTATTATTATTTGTGTATTGCAGCGGTGAATGAATAGTAACGCTACATTACTCTGTTTTTTTTTATGTGAGCTACCGGGAGGAGGATCGGAGAGAGTGGTAGGCTAACTAATAAGATGAACATGAAGATTCGAACCTTTGGCGCCAGTACTCCTGATGATCAGCAACAGCAGAGCGGCGTCGTGAAAGTGGCGATTCCGGCCGGGTCGAGGGATTCTGGGACGATTGGGTTAAAGCTGGGCAAGCGGACCTATTTTGAGGCGGTGAAGGCAATTCCGGTAGCAGTCCCTTCGCCATCTTCTTGCGTTCCTGCTGCAAAGAGGCAGCAGTCGGCGATGCAGGGAACGCCTATGGTGCCGCGGTGCCAGGTGGAGGGTTGCAAGACAGAGCTCACCGCCGCCAAGGACTACCACCGCCGCCACAAGGTCTGCGAGCTCCACTCCAAGTTCCCCAAGGTCATCGTCAACGGGATTGAGCAGCGCTTCTGTCAGCAATGTAGCAGGTTTTTTTCTTTACAATGCTTCTATTTTCACATGGCCTTGTCGCGGATTCTATTCTCCTGGGTTTCTCTTCTCAGAGATATAGGCCTGTTATAATCTTTACTTAATTTCGTTTTCGTGGATATACGTTGACCATCAATTTTACATCATCAGCATACTGATTTGAGAAGAGGATGGTCATTGCATGCTTTTCCCTCTATTTTTTCCGTAATCTTGATTGGGAAAATTCTTGTAATGGACGAGGGCATTAGTTTTGGTTCTGTTGCAGTTGATTATTATGTGCAGTTCTCTTTTAGCATTCAACTCTCTACAGGACACAGTTTTGTTGATGTGTTAATTTATTTTTCCGTTATTCCATGAGACCACTGTGCTAAATCTTATAAGCAGTTGTTAGTTGACATGGATAATTATGTCTTCTAGAATTTAGTGCATGAAGTCCTTGGACTTGTATGCAGGTTTCATATGTTGTCTGAGTTTGATGAAGGGAAGCGGAGCTGTCGGAGACGTCTAGCTGGCCACAATCAGCGGCGTAGGAAGCCCCAACCTTATTCACAGGCGATGAAATCTGCAAGATTTGCTTCCGCTTTCTATGGTACTGTAGAGAAACTAAGATTGGTAGATGTTGTCATTTTCTGGTGCAGTTTATCTACTTCCTTGATTTTTTTGTTTAGTGTGGATAGTTGAATCAAATTCTTATATTAATATGAGATGAACCTTAAAAGACTATTCAGCTTTTGATTCACAGGCGGCTAACAAATTTTCACGTCTTTAATTTTGTTGGGTGCTATCAAAACATTTAAGAAGAGATTATATTCATAAAAATTTTATCTGGTTTCCTGCTTTTTTGTCACACTAAAAAGTCTTCCAGTCCGTGTGGCTGATGTTGAACTAAAGGTTCTATATGAGCAGGACAACTATTTTATTTATTTTTGTTTATGTGGCAGCACACAAGTCTTGTTTATATATGTTAGGTTGATATTAGGATTGCTCCGAAAATTCACAGTAGTCATCTTGACGTATTCAAGACGACTACTGTGGATTTTCCTAGCAATCCTAATAACTACCACAGAAACCCTAAAACCCTAATGTTGGTTGATATCTATTATAATCGTGTTCTTGTCAAATTCCCATTTACAGTTCTATCTGTGAGGGAGAAAAGTATTTTGCTTATGCTTTATCTTAGATTTTTTGATAGGTTTGGTTCTTCTTTATGTTTAACTCATGTTAGTTCTATACTACATAGCTATGAAAGTGCTAGTGCCATATGTAAGCTTTGGCTATCACAGAACATGAGAAAATCGTCACTACTTTCAACTTTCAAGAGACATTTTCTTTGAGATATGGGTTGCTTTGTAAATTTTTAATTGAGTCCCCCTGGTCCACATTCCTGAGTGGATCTGCCATTGTAGTTAGGCCCGTGTTGTTTGGAAGTGATGCAATTCCACAATAACCAAACTTTGATTTGTTTGAAGAAAAATTCAAGCAAAGCAATACATCATCTCCAACTAATTCCTCTGTTCGTAGAATGTTATATACAGCTTCTCTTTTACAGAGAATATCATTGCTGCAACGTGAGCATGAACTTGAAATGTCTAGATCAACTCAACTCATCTGTTCTTCTGTTCTTCATTACCCCTTGCAAACTAATGTGAGGATTAAAACTGTAATTGCCTTGCACTTGTTGATTTGAAGATAGATTCTGCAATCTGACATCTGTTTCTTCTTTAAACAGATGACAGGCGACTTAGCAGCATTTTGATGGATAGATCACCTTTCATGCATCCACGGATAGCTTCAAATTCAATTCCGGAGAGTTCCATTGATTTCAAACTTGGCGGATATGGAAAAGGAGCTTGGCCGAGAGTTAAGGCAGAGGATCAATCATCATATAATGGGCAAGTATCAGCAGGTACCCTCTCCCGTCACAATGCTGAAAGGTTGCTTTTCCTTTTACAGAGTTCTAAGACTGTACCTGGTGGTGCTATTAATCAAGACATTCACCAGTACAGGCAAAGCTCTGGGGATCATGTGGGCCAAGCCTTGACCTTGTCATCCTTGGGAGAAAATCTTGCAGGTTTAGATGTTATATCTGCCACGCATGGTTTATCAGGAGTCTCGGACTCTGGCTGTGCTCTCTCTCTTCTGTCAATTCAATCCGGGGGCTCAAGGGCCTCAGGATCAGCTTCATTTGATATGACCAGGCGGTCAGATCTCACAGTGGATCAGCTTATACTAGAGAATCAACCTCTTATGGCCCAACCATCATTGATGCAAGGAGTACAACACAACTTTGGTCTTTTTGCAGCAGATAAGTTACTAACAATCTGCTCCCAATCCTCTACTAATCTTGCAACAGGTGGGTTCCCTGCAACTGTTGTGAATTCTATGGATAAACAGCACCAAGGTGAGTCACTTGTTTCCAATGCAGACGGTATTGGAAACTTTGGAGGATATACATTTGGCTTGCCGCAGGGAAGCAGTTTCAGAGGTTCTCAGGCTGCAAGCTCACAAGATATTCAAGGCACCATAGATTTGATGTGCAGGTCCTCAGAAACACAAACTAATGATTCTCATGATCAACCTGGTATGGTGCACCAGGGAAGTAGACAGTTTACTGACGTGCAGTTGTTGAGGTCTTTTGAATCATCTCTTTATGACACTCATCAACTTCTGTAGCTCTGATCTGTTTGTTCCTACGGCACTATTTCCTTGCCCTCAGACTTAAGCTAACTGTTAAAACTTTATTATGACAATTATCTATATCCTCTAGATGCAAACATTTGCTTTCAGTTACTTTTGCTTATTTGCTTGTCATCATGTGTGGCCCCGTTTGTTATCTTTATCTGGAGTTCAATATGATATTCGAATGGATATTGCTAATTTAGGTCAATATGGGTATATCTTCTGTGCACGTTGCATCAATTTAATGATCACATTGGATAGGCTGAACTCAGGAAATGGGTTTATAACTTGTCGCTCTGTTCCTGTTCTTGAAATTTTGAGCACTTTCTATGTTTGTGGATTTGATTCAACCTTCGCATTTTCTGGAGAGACAAAAGATACCGAGTAATTGACACTAAGTTGGAGTTGTGTAGGATCTTCTTCATTTTGTACACAATTTCCAACCAACCAATCACCAAATCTCCTATTGTTTCAATATTTGGGTAGCTATTGAAGTAGTTATTGGTTATCAATTTGGAGATTTATCCCAGCAGGCCATGATCTATCTTCTTGATATATGTTATGCCCAGGGCAAAATTAAGGAAATGTTTGAAATTCGTTGCACAAGTAACGTATTCTCAATTTCCACCACAGTGAATGTGAACTTGTGGGGATTGAAAGTTATATATATATATGAAAGTGTTTTAAACATTATATATTTGAAAGTGTTATATATACATTGATGTGAAAGTGTTTTAATTTTAACGTGTTATATATACATTGATGTGAAAGTGTTTTAATTTTAACATTGATATGAAAGTTTTTCTTATGCTTTTCTCAAAGAAACTTCTTTTTAAAGTGTCTTTACAAGCAATGTTATATGATATGAATGATTATTATCAACCTTACATTAAGATGCATTGGGATAAAGATTGTTTAGGATTTCTTATCCTTTGCTCTATTGTTGATGTTCTCTCAACATTACCCTATGTGGCCTTATTAAGGATAAATTGTAAAAGTTTGATCTTTTCATGATATTAAAATGTTAAAGTTTTATTTTGGTTAGGATGTTAGTTTGGTTAGTGGATCATTGTATTGTTTGTTGTTATTAAGGATAAATTGTAAAAGTTTGATCTTCTTTATGATATTAAAATGTTAAAGTTTTATTTTGATTAGGATGTTAGTTTGGTTAGTGGATCATTGCATTGTTTGTTGGAATGTGGAATGATGGTAAAAAGGAATTTTCCAAATTTTTTAATTAAAATATGGATTGATAATTGGAAAAATATATTTTATTTAATTTTAAAATTTTTTAAAATATAATTTTGCATTATTTGTTGGATTGTAAGTTAATAATTCAAATAAGATATTATTTTATTAATAAGAAAAATTTAAATTTTAGGTAAATATAAAATTTTGAATTATAAATTTATTTAGATTAATGAGATAGTTTTTTTGGTTTGTTAAAATATAAAATAGTAAAAAGGTGAAATAGTAGATTCCTAAATCTTAAATTTATATAAAATTTTTGATTTTAAATTAATTGAATTTAACAAATTTGATATGTAAAATAACATTATAAAATTTAAAATCACAAAGTTTATATAAAAATGATAAGACATAATGAGAAAGTCAACCTAATTACATTTCTTACATTTTTATTATCTTTTAATTAAAAATAAATAAAGTTCTAAACAAAGGGCAGCTTAATTGGCAAGAGTTGTGATAGTGTTATGTTAGACAATGTTCCGAATTCAAATTGGTTTACCCTTACTTACGGAAGGGTCATTGAATAAGAGACACAAAATAATAATAATAATTTTTATAATTTCTTTAACTTTCATTTATATCATAATTAAAATGTGGTATATTTTATATAAAATTAATATAGATAGAAATAATTTAATGAAATGAATATAATATAAAATTAAAACAAAGATAAGATTATAAAAATATATTGTATATGTAAAAAATATTTTTTTTTTATATTCATTCAAAAAAAGAAAGAATATACATTTTTGGCATTCCCAAAACCCCTATGAAACTCCCTTATGAGCCTCTATGCTGTACAAAAAAGACCTCCCCTTAAATGGGGCTCTAAAAACTTTTACAACCTCTCTATTTTTTGATAATCTCCTGACATGCTGTTACTCGTTACATAACATTAACATTAGTGTGTTCAAAACACGAGATGATATATACAACCAACCATAATAGTAGCTAGAGCCTTCATAAGAGAAACTCCATAGCCTCCATTTCTACTCCATCACAAAATTTGTACAAAGAAAAGGCTCCTTCTTGTTGTTCTACAACCTCCTTGGATAACTCATTTGCTTTAGTATTCAGTTCTCTCATAATATGTTGGAAGGATAGCCAACTGAAAGAATGAAAAGAAAGCTTGATCTCTCTCATAATAGCAGAGAGCCTGATGTTTTGTATAGAGATTTTGTTTCTTTCCCAGTGAATAACCAGTTTGGAATTTCCGAAGACTTGTGGCTTTTATCGGTCCTTTTCTTTTGCAGCTTCTAGTAGCATCCAAAGGGTAATAAGTTCTACTCTATTGTTTGTGCCAGGTTCAGGGGCATATCAAATATGAATATAATGGTTGTGTCTAATGTGTAGGACTACTCGTACACTACACATGGGGGCGGTCCTTGACTGACTCTGTCGAAATATCCCCAGGGAGTATCATAATCAATGGAAGGAGGGATGTGATTCCTCAGGTTTTTAACACATGGATCTTCCTTGAACTCTGTAGCCTATGCGAGAGTAAGTGCAACAATGACCTCCATGTTGATTGATTTGTCTTTAAACACTACTTGATTCCTTGCCCACCATATATTAGAGATCATCATACTTGGGAGACCCATATACAGATTTATCTTCTTGTCTTGTACCTAGGCTTTATAGAATTCTTCCAATGATGTGTTGTTCTAGCTAGACTTTGCCTGCAACTTATTTTTGACCATCTCTGCTACCTGACCTGTAAATGGGCAAGTGATAAAAAGATGAGCAATTGTTTCAGAATTGGATTTGCATAGCAGACAACGACTCAGACCTACCCAACTTCTCTTTATGAGGTTGTCCCACATCAACAACTTGTTGTTGAGGGCAAGCCGTATGGTTACTTTGCATCTGAGGGGGAGGGGGGGCTTTAAATTTCCAGAGTGGTTTCCACCACCACTTTCTATGGCCTTGGTGTTCTTCTTCTTGCCAAGCTTTGTAGCCCAACTTTACCGTGTAGGATCCATCTTTTGGATTTTGGGTCCAACATAAGGAGTCCATACATTCCTTGTCCACAGTGATGTAATTTTCACATAACAAACTAATGTATGAGTTCCATTCCACTGCTAGATCATCCTTGAGACCAAGGCTACCTATAGATTTCCACCCCTCACGCCCTCTCGATTGTGGGGTCCCGACACATGCATCATTTAGGGTCACTAGTCCGATATCTCAGAGAGCGCAGAGAAGGGATTCTGATAGTCTGAAATTATTACCTACCCCTAGCCAAGGGTCCTCCCCCAGGCGGATGCTACGACCATTTCCCACCTTCCAAGCAGTTCAAGCACTCACCAACGGAAACACAACAACAAAAACCTTCCACACTAATGTTTCTTTTGAGGATTTTATCGAGGATTGGAACCATTCTTTGATTGTCAAGATGGGAAAATATTTTTAGTTCATAACACGTACCCATAGGGTGTTACTTTGTGTTAACCTCCAGAGGTTCTTGCTTGCTAGGGCATGTGTGAAAGGACAAATGTCCTTTAACCCCCAACCCCCAAGTTCTTTCAGAATAACTATAGACGACCAATGCAGAAGGTGTATTCCCCTGGGAAGTTTTGTCCCGCCCACAGGTAAATAATCAATTTATTTTAACTATTTAAATAATTAATTTTAAATTAGCAAATTTAAATTTTACAAATGAAAAGATTACATTTAATGTAAATAGATATAAAAAAATATCTTAAAATTTCAAAATAATTAAAAATATATAAATATTATATATATAGATATTATATATAAATATATGTAAAATATATAATTTA
>ML811997.1:64036-78752 GCA_009831015.1 Picea engelmannii
ATAGTCACCATCCAAAATTAGATACTGGTCAATGTTATATTTTCTTGCAATATCCTAGATTCCTTTTTATTTACACTCATACTGGGGTTACAACACATAGTGCTTCCAGTCGATTGATTTGGTTCAATTTCCTTTTTTTCATTTACATCCGGACGAGGGTTACAACACAGAGTGATTCCAACCGTCTGGATTAGTTTCTTTCCTTGAATAACACCTAGAGTGGGGTTAGAACACAAAGTGTTCTAGCTTGTGATTAGATTGAAGGACACACCATATCAAAGTGTGATAAATTTATTAGTATGTACTTGAAACTTCATTTGATGTATATATGAAGTGTTTTTCAAATTGTTTGTACTTGTAAATCTAATTTTAGCTCATGTTGTCATGGTGATAGAGTATTTTCTAGCACTAGTTATGTAAGTTGATTTAACATAACAGTGAGAAGATTTTGTTCAGTGATAAATCTATTGTTCATAAGTAATTTTTTGATTTGTTATATGTTGGGGATTGTACCCTTAGGGTTGTGAATTTTCTCCCCTTGAAGTACATTCGTTCACTGTGTATTTTCTTGCATTTCCCTATGTATTTTGGTTGCATGGAAATGCAACATATGCTATTGTAATTTATATTTCAGATTCAGAGTTAATGTTGAAAGTTCATTGGAAATAGATTTGGGGAACCTCAAGTTTTGAGGTGAAATTTCTGAATTTGTTTTAAGATCAAAGTTTACCAAGTGTTAGGCACAGGACCAGTTCGGGAGAAAAGCATGACATGGGAGAAATATATCTAGCAGGAGAAGAAACATGCGAAAAGAATATGCGCATGTAGGAAAAGTAGCATGTGTAAGGCATATGCGCATGCAAGAAACACAACACGTGTAAGGAAGATGCACATGCAGGAGAAGCAACACGTGCAAGATAGATGCGCATGAAAAAGAGGAGAGCATGTGAGGCGCGTATGCAAGAAGACCTAGCCATGATAGGATTAGGGTTTTGGTAAGAGAATGTAATGGCTGGTAAGCCAGAAACATGTATAAGTAGGTACCTAGGAGGTCTAGTTCAGGGGGTTGTTGGTTGTTCATGTCGAAATATAGTTCCTTTTTCGTTGATTATTATTACTATATCATTCGAGGTGAGAATGACTGTAAGTATGATCTATTTTGTAAGCCTTTTATTTGAGGAGAGGAAATAAGGGTAGATCTCGAGGGTTAGATCACAGGTCGAGGATCCTGGTGTGATCTAGTTCACCTCATTGTAGATCTCAACCCACTGATGGGAATTGTAATGCACGAGGAACTGTAGTTTTGGAAACACTATAATTAGAGAGAAGAGAAGACAAATATTTGTGGACATAGCCTAAGAGGGGGTGAACCACGATAGATCACGTGTTATGTGATTGAATATTATGTATTTCCTTTATTTTCAATGAATAGATGTTAGATAAATGCGTGAATGACTAGTTAGATCTGCTATTTTGCATGCATGAATAAGAAGGACAAGGTATTCAATATAAGATGAATGTTAAGGTAATTAATGAAGATAACATAGTTTAATCCCATATCCCCACTCATTCCAAGGATGCAAGCACCTAATCATTTCATCCACCCATAAGAACTATCTCGGGTGAGACTGCGTAGTGCACCCTGTGTACTGCGTTTCCTTATGGTTTACCAGAGGGGTCGATAGTGTTAGGGGGGTTTTGTTGGAAACCATCATGGACCTGAACCTGGGTCAGCCCAAGAAGGTATCAAGAGTGTAAGTAACCAACAAATGGTTTTGTTTCTGGTTGGAACATAAAGGGATTGAGTGAATGAGATTTGTTGAAGAATTGTGAAAACAATGTTAGATCTGGTGAGAAAACATTAAAAAGAATGAGGATATAAAAGGGGATGTTTATAACATGGAACCCAATGAAGGTGGAGATCGAGAGATCGTTGAAAAAAAATGAGTTGGAATTTGCGCAGAAAGATAACAAAAACACAAAGTTAACACCGTGTAAATATTTGGACAAGTACGTATTCAAGGAATTGCATGAAGTATTTTTCTGTGATTTCCCACGTGTGTTGTAGTAGTGGATATTGAGGTTGAAATACAACCACCCTACAAATATTATCATACAGCTAGAGTGGAATTCTATGGAGATCATGCAGTTACAACAGGTTGACAATAAATTTACACAAGAAATAGACTTTTGGTTAGACAACATTGTTGCAGGATTTATCATAGAATTTGCAGTAGATACCGTGAAGTCTTACAATGTAGTAGAGAAAGAGTTCTTGAAGGGACCTCGAGGTAGGTATATCAGATCGTTGTACACTTCCATCAATATGTTATTGTATAACGAAGGTGTAATGACAATGACATTAGACATCTAAACCTCCCTACATGCATGGGGGAAGGGTGGGGGGAAGCAATGACAAGAGACAAAGAAATGGATAAAGGAAAGAAGGAGGAGGCCTCAGATCCAAACATGATGGAGGAAGACTAGATCAAGGAGATCAAATAGCTGGAAGAACGTGCAGTGCAACACGCTACCAATACAAGATGAACAATAAGAAGAGAGCCATAACCATGAGGGAAGGCTTGGAAAGTGATGAAGAAGAGGTAGAGGATCTCCATGATGTGGATCATATTGAGGAAATCTTGCACATGACATATGAAAGGAATACAAGAGGTCCAAGAGCATAAACCAGTGGAAAAACTCCTATCCATATTAGTGTCAGTGTGGAACCCATAAACCCATGTGCGACTAATACACCAGAGAGAAAAACATCATTTAGAAACCCAAATTTAAGTGGAAGAAACACAATAGGAAGTAAATCTACATAGGGAGAAAGAAATGGGGGAGCCAGTTTAGGAAGCATTAGTTAAGGATCTACACCGTGCAGAGGTAGTAGTTCACCATTCAGGATGGCAGGACATGATCCCACCATCAGGTTACCAGAGTTCAAGGGAGAAGCATCTGAGGACCCTGAGAAACACTTGTTCATCTGTGAAAAGATCTTGGAAGTAAATAAGATCACAGATGAGGATACAAAACTTGTGCATTTATCTATCACACTAAGAGACTGCACACTGGATTGGTACATGAGCTTAGCTGCAAACAATCTACCAGGAACAACCAGAACGATTGTAGATATCAAGAATCTGTTGATAAATGAATTCCAGAAGCCTAGCTCAGAGGATCAATACATGAATGAGATGATAGAGATCAAACAAAAACCAAGGGAATCTGTCTGGGAGATTGACTAGATATTCAAATGATTGAAGGGAAAGATGAAGTATGTCATGGAAGACATTATACATAGACACCTATTTTTGAATTCCTTGCTACTGCACTTAAAATACCCTTTGAGACAATAAACATTTCAAACTTAGGTAGAGGCTTTGTAGGCAACCTTACAATTAGAAGAGAACCAATACTAGAAGACAGATCCAATAATAGGGGAGATGAAGGAGGACCTGATGAATATAAAATTTCAATTAAAACAGAACAAGAGTAAGGAAAAAAGAGAAGTGGTTTGGTGTACCACATGTAGGACATAAGGAAACCACAAGAATGAATGCCCAACTTTCGCGCAGTACATGGAAACAGGATTTTCAAACCCTTTTCCAATAGGAGGAATATGGTGTGAGATTTGTAAGACACAGGGGCATGATCCATATCGTTGTCCAATGATGCATAAATACCATACAATGCCTAAGAGTTCATATTGCAACTTTTACAAGTCAGTGGGACATGATGACAAATATTGCAGGACAATGGAGATGATGAGGGAAAGAACATCAGACACATATAGGGTGCAGGCATAAATAATGACAGGAAAGGTTGCACCACATTTTAACAAAGTACCAACCCCATACAACACTACACCACAACAATATAACACTTCATAACCGTAGTACAATACTGTGCAGCCACAACATAATCCCACGCAATACAATCAGGTGCCCCAGTACAACACACCATGAGGAGATCGATCTGGCTACAGATGTGGAGGACGAGGTAGAAGAGGCTTTGGAAGAGGCAGAGGAATGGTGGTATCCCATAACTGTAAGAAACTAAGACACTATGCAAGAGAATGTCCACTTTCACCCATGACATGTATGTATTGTCGCACATTAGACCATGACATAGAAGACTGCTGGACACTATTGGGGAAGATCCAAGAAAAGAGAAATCAGAACAATCAAATGTTCAATGGATTTTTGTAGAAGCAAGTGACGTTGGAAGAAATATCAACATAGTTACGTGTGGAGGAGCTAGGACATGAGATGACACAGTAAGACAAGATCCAACAAAACACCAATGGGTGAAGAAGAATGTCGAACTACAGAAGCAATTTGGTGCGCATAATGAGAAGGAGATATTCAAGAAAGCCAAACAAGAATTATCAAAGCCAAAAATTTCATCTACATCAACTGCAAAACATACTCAAGATGTACCAATGTACGAGATTCCTTCATCGTCGGATCACACTAATGAAGCACAACCCCTAGGACAAGTAAGTACCATAAAGGATTTTCTACAATCCTGTGTTAAAATATTAAATGATCCATCATATGTTAAAGTATTACAAAATATGTTAGAAATATGTAACACAGACATAGAGAGAAAGCTAGAGAAGAAAACATTTAATCACTTGCATACAAGGAGGAGGACAACTAGAGAATTTAGACTGAATGCCAACATTGGAGATTTCAACATGGGGGATATTATACTGGATTTAGGATCTGAAGTAAATGTGCTACCCAATAAGACATGGAAATTTATGGGAAAGCCCACATTAGGATATTCACCTGTTCAATTGAAACTAGCAAATCAACAAAGTGTTTTTCCAATTGGAAGGCTAAAGGGTGTGGCAGTAGATCTGGATGGAGTGCGCACTAAAGATGATTTTGAAGTAATAGAAATAGTGTATGGAACAACACCTTACCCAACATTGCTTGGCTTGGATTGGGAGATTGAAAACCAGGCCATAATCGATTTGAAGAAAAGGAAGATGAAATTTGATTTAGGAGAGTACAAATTCGTTGCACCACTAGACCCATCAGAAGGAGAAAGGTTTGAAGAACCCACTTGCTTAGACCTGGAGGAAATCAACCAATTATACATAACCACCACACGAGAAGAATATTATGTAAATCCAACTACATATGGAGTAATTAGATGGAGAATTATCACATCATGCATGTCAGATTTAGATACAAGGTTGGAGAATTGGAAGCAGAGATTACATGAAGTATCCACAAGAAGGTGCACAACAATAGACCACACAGTAAGATGGGTAGGTACATAGATAAGAGAATCTCCCAATTTTCATGGGGTGAATGAATTAGAATAATTCATAACAAGATATGAAGATGAAGTGTTAGAAAATCAAAGGCTCTTATCTCTGGACATAGCACTCAAGGAAACACTTGCAAGATGATGGGGTGCGCACAAAGAGACAATCAAGGACTGACACCAATGTAAGTGATTACTGTGCATTAGATTTGGTGCAGAACAGGGAAGTAATTGGCTGTATAGATATGACGGACATGGGAAACCAACATAACACTTGGAGAAGTGCAGAGCGCTTATATGGAAAATGACACCACCAGAAGAATGGCCTCATTACTTTATTCACACATTGGAAGGAATTCCAACAAACTAGTATGTAGACGAGGAACTGTGCAGAGGCACTACAAAATGGAAAACATTACAACATAATTTTATAGTTACTTTCTCATTTGAACATTAGAACCCCAACATTGATTCAACACTCAAACAAATCAGAGGGGTGATATTTATTAAGGAACCATAGGTTGAACTTATAACCGAGTATCAACAACAAAACAAACAGATAGTGAAAGAACTATTGTCATGCTACCATGTGCAGGAAGAAGGACCAGATGAAGATGACCCACGAAACATTCAAATTATAGAAATTGAAGGAGAACAAGAGGTGGAAGGTCCATCTCTGGCATCAAAATTATTTTCTGCTCCAATCGAGGTGAAGAAAGTAAATATTGGGACAAATGATAATCCAAAAATAGCCAGTATTTGAGATTAGTGGGATGAACAGACTGTAGAAAGAATAACAGAGTTGTTGCGCGAGTACATTGACTTATTCCCAACAACCTTTACAGAGATGAAAGACATAGAAGGAGAGTTAGGAGAGATGAAGATACCTCTCAAACTTGAGGCTAGATCTGTCAAACAAAGACCTTATTTACTAAATATGATCTATAAGCATAAAGTAAAATAAAAAATTGACAGAAGGTTGTAAGCTGGAATCATCGAATTAGTAGAATAATCAGAATGGATAATCCATATGGTAGTCCAGGAGAAGAATCAAGGAGGTATAAGGATATGTGTCGATATGAGAAAATTGAATGATTCTTTCCTACATGACCCTTTTCCCACACCTTTCACAGATGAGGTATTAGAGAATGTAGGAGGCTAGGAAGCATACTCATTCATAGATGGATTCTCAGGCTACCATCAAATTAATATAGCCCCAAAAGAAAGGTACAAGACCACTTTTTCCATAGAATGGGGATCTTACCAGTACATAGTCATGCCTTTTGGAATGAAGAATGCACCATCAACATTCTCAAGAGTAGTCATAGCTTCATTCAAAGAATTCATCCATCAATTTTTAGAAGTATATCTGGATGATTGGATAGTCTACAATATGTTGAAAGATCATGTAGAGGTGTTAAGGATGATGTTGGAAATATGCAGGCAGTGTCATATATCATTAAATATCAAGAAGTGCATTTTTGGGACACCATTTGGAATACTATTGGGCCATATAGTGTGCAAACAAGGCTTGCTAGTAGATCTTTCCAAGATTGCATTAATTGTTAATTTACAACCACCAAAATCAGTACGCCAGCTGAGAGAAACATTAGGACACACAAGATACTACATGAAATTCATAAAAGGGTATGCACAGATCACTGTGATGATGGATAAAATCTTGAATAAAGATAGTAAATTTCAGTGGAATGAGGACTGTCAGCGAGGGTTGGACACTCTAAAAGAGAAGATGGTAACAACACCCATACTAGTATTCCCATATTGGGAAAATACATTTCATGTGCATGTAGATGCATCAACCATAGCATTTGGAGACATTCTGGCGCAGCTAGGAGTAGGAGAGTTAGACCATCATATATCATTTGCAAGCACAAAACTGTCAGAGTCAGAGAAGAACTACAATACCACAGAAAGAGAAGGCCTAGAAATGGTATATGCACTACAGAAGTTCCAACACTATCTACTTGGGAAACATGTTAAAATTTTCATAGATCATTCTACCCTCAAATACCTAGTCAATAATCCAGTGTTGGGGGGGAGGATCTATAAATGGTTACTATTGTTTCAGGAATTTGACTTTGAAGTGATAGTAAAATCATGGAAGTTGAATGAAGGACCTGATCACCTGTCAAGGATCACCAATGGAAAAGAACCTACGAATTTAGAGGACAACTTCCTTGATGCACAATTATTTTCAGTCCAAGTAGCTGATGAATATTTTGCTGACATCATTCAATACTTGAGTACAGGGACTGGGCCACAAGAATTCAACACTACATAGAAGAAAAATATGGTAGTTAGAGCTGCATACTATCAATTGATTGTAGGACACTTGTGCAAGATGGGCGTAGACATCATCTTGAGAAGATGTGTACTAGAACATGAAAGGCCTAGGATTTTAGCAGAGGCTCATGAGGGAATAGCTGGAGGACATTATGCAGGAAAAAATATTGTGCAAAAGGTATTGCGCGCAGTACTATGGTGGCCTACCATCCACAGAGATGAAAAGGACTACTGCCAGAGATGTGATGTATGTCAGAGGGTTGGAAAACCTAATAGATGGTATGAGATTCCCCTAATACCACAAGTAACCTTCCATGTATTCAAAAAATGGGAAATAGATTTTGTGGGACCAATTAATCCACCAACAAAGATATCGCGAGCAAGGTATATCATTATTGCGACATAGTACTTAATGAGATGGGAATAAGTAGCACCAGTAAAATATTGTAGCGCAGAGACAACAACACACTTTTTTGTTTGATAAAGTGATAACTATATTTGGATGCCCAAGGATTTTTATGAGTGACCAAGGCACTCACTTCATCAATAGTACTATCAAGTCTATGACCGAGGAGTTTGTAGTCTATCATCAAAACAGTACACCATATCACCCTCAAGAAAATGGAAAATTGGAAGCCTTTAATGAGATCCTAGAGAATGCATTGACAAAGATTTGCAACTTCAATAGGGACAATTGGAATTTGAAGATACCAACATTATTATGGGAATATAGGACTACATGCAAAAAGTTGACATGACATGAACCATTCAAATTGGTGTATGGCCAAGAAGCAGTGGTGCCATTATAAGTTTTGGTACCTAGTCTGCATGTAGCAACAATCACCAACATGAAAGAATGAGGCAGATTACAAGAAAGGCTAAGTCAGCTGATGGAGATGGAAGAAGATAGGATTCTATCAAGATTTCACCAAGAAGTACAAAAAGCAAGGGACAAAGCTTGGCATGAAAGACATATTAAAAGGAAGAGTTTCAAGGAGGGAGACCTAGTCTTGGTGTATGACAGTAAATCTATTCAGCACCCAGGAAAATTCAGAATGCATTTGTTGGGGGCATATGAAGTGAATATTCTCATAGAATGGGGAGTTGTACATTTGAAATATTTAGGAGGTATAGAACTCAAAGGAATAATCAATGGGAGTCGACTGAAATTGTATAGGGACAGTCAACCTCCTAACACCTAGAAAGTTACTGTGCAGTAAGAAGATATGTATACAATATATTATAGTAGAAGTAAGGGAGAGAAAATGAGAAAAATAAATAAAAAGAAGAAAAAGAATAAAATCCATAAAAGGTTAAAAGAGGATTAAAAAAAACAGACCGACGCACATGGAGGGTCTTGACAAAATAGAACTGGTAGAATAGAAAAGTGCGAGGCAAAGAAAATAGAGTTTGAAAACACCATGCATGAAGAGCAGTTAACGAGTAGAAAGGTATAGCACGTAGGAAACACCGCAAAAAGTGAAAAAGTGACAATTGTCAGTGCAACACAACTGTTACTTCTCCGCCACGCTATAAAGTCAGAAAAAGGGGTGAAATGACCAATTGTGTTATTTGCTAATAAGAAGAAAGTAGAGCTGAGTGGAAGAGCGATAGAGTGTGAATTTTCCCTATCCTATGTCGATTTGGAAGCCTACAAGTCAGATTTCTTTGCCATGTCACAATTGAGGGTTGGAGTGTCAAACAAAACTAGACGAAGCACACATAGTAGCACTCGGGTGCCTCAAACAGGAATAAATGAGATGCCTACAGTGGTGGATTTGGAAAAAATCCACATGCCGGAGTATGAGAAGACCACATTTCATGTGGAGGAGAAGCAGGAACCTGCATAGGTGGCTGAGCAGCTAGAAGAGGACGCTGAACAGACGAAATACGATGCGTCTAGGGAAAAAGGGTTGCAACAAGCAGAACTGGCTATGGGTTCCACGCAGCAGGGCCTAGATCCAGAACTAGAGCATGCAACAGAGAAAGAGGTCGTACTAGATGGTGGGGTATCATCCCCATAATGGAAAAAGAAGGTTAGAGCTGAAAGCAATGCATAGGGATTACAATGCACATAGGAAGAACTGGGTATAGTGATGTTGAAAATTCCCATCGGGGTGAAGACCAAGGATAATATGGTAGGAGGAGTCGATAGCCTTAAATAATCCGACCATGCTATCTCTGATGCCATAAAGTTCCCAAATTTGGCAGCACAAAGCTATCTAGAGAGCAGGGGAGAGGGCCCATCAGGCGTGCCATTTTTGGAGCATGCACAATGAATCCTAGGACTGTACAACATCGACATCATGAATTTATTAGACATACTGCACTTCGAGCATGGGAAACACATAAACGGATGTGTCAAACAATTGTTAGCAAGGGTGCACAGAGGCATATTATGGATGGATAGGCCAATGCAGATCAACATCGACCTCATTGCAAAGATTACAGGGCTACCCATAGATGGGGAGAAGACGAAGAAATAAATAGAAGACAAGACTAAGGTGAAAACCATCTCATATGAGATCAAAGAAAAGTATGGTGCAGAGAGGGGTAACAAAGGTATCATGATCAATTAAATCAATGATCCCGCAACACGATTTGAAACCATATTTCTCAGTTGAAAATTAATACGCAAGTGACGAAAACAAGAAGTGTTTGTAGGAGTAGTAGCAGCCATGACACAATGCGCAAAGGGGAGCTCTATAAGCTGGGCCCCTTACCTACTGAAATTGTTCCTTGAAGACTGCAAGGACGCACAAGACTGGGGATCTGAGTTTCACTACTCGTGGTTACTCATCCTCATTGCACTTATGGGGTGGAACAAACCTACATACACTATGTTCTTACCAAGGACAGGAAAATGTGGCACAACACGCTACACGTCGCTGTGAAGCACAACATATCCCAAGGTAAATAAATTCAACAATGACATGTTCGCTCAGTACTTAACATAGATCCAGAACAACTTGGTGGATACATGGAGGATTTCACTAGAAACTATCCAAGAGTATGGACAAATAGAGAATTTATGGGCATCACACCACAACATGTGGCTACAAGAAAAGAAGGATCCAACCAAGGAGTGGTTGTATTTGAAGTACTGTGTGACGACGCAGGACATCCACATGGAGGTCCAAGAGTGTCCTGAGGAGTGGAAAGTGACAAATATTCCAAGATAAATGCCAACAATACAAATCTATATGCAGGGTAGCACAGTCTCGTGCAACAAATAGGAAGGAATGGTGCTAGCCAGAAAAAAAAAAACAATGGGGGAAACCATCTCAATTCGAAAGAAAACTAGGACACAAAATAAGTCATAGCGTGGTCCTACACATGGTTCACTGACAACAGAGCAGGCACTGAGAGGACCGACAAGACAGGTGAGTGTAGAAGAAGTACAATCGAAGGAACAAGAGGTAACCACCGATGAATAAGTTGGGAAGGATACTGGCATGGATACACATATGCTAGAAGCATATGAACCACCAGAGGCCCCAAGGAAGAGAACATGGGAGCAACCAAGTGGTTCCAGAAAGAAGGCAAAGGCCCACATAAAGCCTATGGAAACATAATTGATGCAAGATGACATGGAGTTGATAGCCATGATAGTAGAGGATCAGATTTCAGACGTGTGGGAGAATGACGAGAACCACATAGCTTCAATTTTGGAGAAAATACAAGAGGTGAAAACTACACTGGAGCAGTTAAAGGTCAAAACAGAGAAGCAACAACAAAAGACAACATAGCCAGTAAAATAAGGGGTACCAATGGGCGAGAAAATGTAGATCATGGCACAGGGGAGTGTAAACTTCATGATTACTCATGACATGTTGTTCATGAATGAGGAGACAACGCAGAGGCCACTAAGAGTGATTAATATGATGGACTTGGCATTGCCCAAGATTCCAACTAAAGCATTGTATAAATTACAGGTGAGCGTCACGTAGGAGATTCATTCCAAAGCAAGGTCAGATGCGAAAAACTTACAATTGGCCCAGGAGGAAAACACCTCATTGAAGGAGGCACTTAGCCAGGAAGGGCATGAGATAAATATAGCAAAAAAAAGAGTGGAGGAGATGGAGAGACAGATAAGTGGAGTATTTCAAGCCATCGCCGACAATGCAGAATCGAAAGAAGCATCTTTTGAAGAGAAGATGATGAAAATAGAACATTCCCTAATGCAATATAAAGAGAAGAACAAGGAACTAGAGGAGCACACAACACCTACGACTCCCCCAATAGTTTGAGAAAAAAGAGAGAAAGACATGACAATAGCTACAAAAAATATTGCGCATAACATACATAGAGTGGCAGAACTGTTGGAAAAGAGCGACCAACTATGGACACAACTATTAGAGGATGGGAGCCTACAAGAGATGCAAGGAAAGGAAGATAAATTTCATGCAACAATGGGAGATGTCAACCAGTGATAGAGGACAATGTACCTGCCAGAGAATATCAAGACTGTCGTAGAAATGAAGAACCTTCAAGCAGAAGAAAAAGAAGTGCAGGCACAGAAGATCTCATGATAGGCTCAGTTGGATCCCCTACAAGAAAAGGTAGAACAATTGGTCATGGAAATTGATGCAAAGAAAGTGCACTTCGAATAGATAGGCTTGGGGCGAGATATTATGACCACTAGTCACCACGCAGGTGGTAGAAGCCATGTCAAAAAAGAGAATCTAGGCTCAGGATCAGTGCCAACAGATAGTAGATATGTATGAAGCATTGGTACAAGAAGTGATAGACACTGGAGTTAGGAAGTGACTCGGGATGAGTCACAATGTCAGTGTTGGGGGCCTGTTAGGCGCAGGCCCATTTTAGGAGAAAAGCACGACGTGGGAGAAATACAACTGGTAGGAGAAGAAGCATGTAGAAATCATATGCACATGCAGGAAAAGAAACACGTGTAAGGTAGATTCACATGCATGAAAAGCAACACATGTAAGGTAGATGCGCATGTAGGCTGAGAAGCAGCACGTGCAAGACAGATGCACATGTAGAAGAGGAAATAAAGCGAGGTGTGCATGCAAGAAGACATATCCGTGATAGGGTTATTGTTTTTGTAAGATAATGTAATGGTTGGTAAGCCATAAACATGTAAAAGTAGGTACATAGGAGGTCTAGGTCCGGGGGTTGTTGGTTGTTCATGTGGGAATATAGTTCCTTTTTGGTTGATTATTGTTACTATGTCATTCGAGGTGAGAATGACTATAATTACGATCTGTTTCGTAAGCCATTGATTTGAGGAGAGGAAATAAGGGTAGATCTCGAGGGTTAGATCATAGGCCGAGGAGCTTGGTGTGATCTAGTCCACCTCATTGTATATCTAAACCCACTGATGGGGAATTGTAATTGACGCAGGTGCGCCACCCAGGGCACGTCCGCTTCCACAGGACCTTTCTCCTTCCTTGGCCTGAAGAACTTTAAAGTCCTTCTATTTCCCTATCGGGAAATATTCCTCCCACATGAAACTTTTCTCGAGATCCCCCTTTGCTCTATCGGGGTTTCCTCTATTGGGGTTTTTACACCCATGATGTTCTAACAACTTGGAATGCCGATCCCCAATCTCTGATGCGGACCTTTGTTTGCCTCATCCCACTTGGCTAAGCCTTTGATCCACGCGACCGGCTCTAATATGACCACAACAATAAACCCCCTGTCGGGATATCGGGATTTACGATGTCGAAATACCCGTGTTCCCAAGACTCTCGATTCCTCGAATTGCGATGCACCCTTTTCCAGGATAGCCCTCCGGCTATAGGCTTCATACCATATGACTGTAACCTGTGGCCATGGCCTTATCCCTTATCGGTGTTCGGGGTTTTGAGAGTCAAAACGCACCGAACCTCTTGTCAACAGACTCCCCAATTCCCTGATGCGCTGATTCTCTGTCAAACTGACAGCTGGCTCCGCAACGGCTCTTTCCTCATCCTTGCTATGGCTGACAACTATTCCCCACTACGATCCTAAACCCCATCGGGAAATCGCGTATCGGGATATCGCGATTCCCGTTGTCATGTGCACGGGACTTTCAATTCTCCGATCCCCGACTCCTCGGGATCTCCTGCCACCTGTCCCTGCTGTTGAATGGCTCTGATCCTATCGGGAAATCACGGATTGTGATTCCTTCATGCAAGAGCTTCTTGCCTCTGGAAACTCCGATACACCTAAACGCCGACTCTTCAGGATCTCGTGCCACGCGTCCTTGCCGATGGACGGTTCTAAGCTCCCGTCAAGATATCGCAAATTGGGATTCCTACTGTAACGATTCCTTCCCTCCTGGAATCCCCGATGGGTTAAATCCCGACTCTTGTCCAAATGTCTGACGCGTGTCCTACCGAGATCAACGGCTAGGATCCTTTCTCGATATTTCGAGACTCACAAGGTCTCGATTCTCTTGCTTAACAAAACCCCAATGATTCTGATATCCCGATGACTCCTCCGGGACTCCTCCTCTGCACACTAGGAATTAAACCCTGCACAACTTCTCGAGATCTAATGGATGATGGGATTTCATCAATCTTATCTATAAGATCCTGACCGTCGGTTTCTCCCTCCTTTCTTGAAGACTCTTGAGAATGGCTAAGTGTTCCTTCTTAGAACTTGCCCTTCAACACCTGCACTTGCAACTCTTGCTTGACCCTTCTATGACACGAACCTCCTGTGCTCTCCTTTGATGATATCATGAAGGTCTTATACCTCCTGATCTTTTTCCACCCTGGTTCTTTCAGAGAGACTTGCACGCACTCCTTGCGGAAAACATACAACACTCCCAAGTGTTGATTCCTTCAGACTCTGTGCACTCCTGCAGTAGCAGTCTTCAATAATTCACTCATTTCACGACTAAGACTCTCCTTAGCCTGCACACTCCTTGCACGGCTCTAGCAACCCACTCTCATTCCTGAGTGAATGAGAACAAGAGTTTAACTCCTTGAGCCTTCTGTCAACGCACTCCTTGCGGACAACTTCGACTGCACTCCTTGTAGGAATCCTTGCTCAGAAAGAGAAACAATTGTAGCTCACTTCACTCCCTCTCAGATTTCAATCTCAACACATGAAATCACACACACAACTTAATAGTAAATGCATAACAGGAAGTAATTCTCACGAGTAGAGCATT
>ML811998.1:55823-77268 GCA_009831015.1 Picea engelmannii
ATAGGATACCAAGGGGGGTCCGGAAATCACCACGATTCGTTGATCTGCGCGCTGGATTTCTGACCGCAGATGTTTGTTCGCTTTTTAACACCAATCTCGGACCCCCCCCCCTCCATTAAAGGTAGAAAGGAGGGGGGGTCCGACTTTCATTGTGGATCATTGATTTAAGCGCTCCGCTCAGAGCCGTCCAAATCTGCGCCTGCATTATAACCAACTCGGACCCCCCCCCTCCATTAAAGGCAGAACGGAGGGGGGGGTCCGACTTCCATTGTAGACCGTTGATTGCAGCGCTCCATCCTGGACTGTCCAGATCTGCGCAAAAGCTATCGACGGCATCGGACCCCCCCCCCTCCATTAAAATCAGAACGGACGGGGGGGTCCGAAATCAACTGTGAGCCGTTGATTGCAGCACCATGATCTATGCCTTTGAAATGTGAACGAGACATAGGTGGGGGCGGAAAAAGTCATATGTGGGAAAAACTTAGGATAGGGGTATTTTCATGGGTTTTCTTTAGATATTTCTGACATACACCACCTAGGGGGACATCAATTCAATTATATTTAGGCACTGGAGTCAAGGGGTAACATCTTTATCAATCTGGCTTCATTTCGGCAAGGGGGCAAGGCAATTAACCTATGTCCTATCCTATTGTCACAAGGCAATTAACCCAGATTAAACAGTTGGGTCAAGATTTTATTCTTTCTAGGGGCTATCTGATCAGGATTAGAGGGTCTGATCAGATGTATTCACTAATTCTAACCTAGGGGCTATCTGATCAGGATTAGAGGGTCTGATCAGATGTATTCACTAATTCTAACCTAGGGGCTATCTGATCAGGATTAGAGGGTCTGATCAGATGTATTCACTAATTCTAACCTAGGGGCTATCTGATCAGGATTAGATGGTCTGATCAGATGTATTCACTAACCTATCAACATTGGAAATTTAAAAGAAATTGGTCATGCTTGAAAGGTATGACCAAGTCACTTGTTATTGCATGGGGCTTTTTATTTCAAATCTTTTTGCCCTCTTTTCTTTTTTCTTTTTCTTTCTTTTTCTTTTCATTTTCTTTTCACAAATTATTTGAAGAATGAAATATCATTTGTGAACCAAATCACCAGATATAGATAATATCCCAGTCATAAGATTATTCCCATAAATTATGGGGTGATAACAGGTTGTCAGGCCCGTGAGAAATTCTTTGAGCAAGAGAATTGTTGGGAATTGATTTCCTGAAGGTGCTAAAATGCAACTACAGTTCTCTGAGACTTCTTGTCCGACCTGTTGCTAAAGCTCTAGAAGGGAAGTGGGGCAGCCAGAGAACTGTTGAGCAGAGAAGGGGCGCAGTTCCTTGGGTGGGACATGCATATGGGGAATGAGAGGTTGTGGGTTGTTAAGTGAGTGAGCACCTAAGACGGAGTCTTTCCTGTTGTCTATGAGCCTTTATATTGGTAGGAATCCCTTTACCCAGGTGGATTTTAGTCCCATCTCGGGGGTGACTCACTGTTGAGAGTGATGAACAGTGTAGTCTAAGGCTGGGAGGTTTTTGGACGGTCTACACGCAGTTGGTGACAATATTTCCAAGATAAGTACCAATCGTGTGATAAATTTACATGTTGCATTGTTATTTATGTGCTTATGTTACGGTTTATCATATGTGTGATTATAACTATTTGTATGTTTATAGGTATTTCCCTGTATATGATGCATGTCTGTGTTTACTTTTATTTCAGTATGAAATCGTATATTTACAGAATGTAATTGTTTGTTTACGTTTATATGTAAATTTTTCGCAAGAGTGTTGTATTTATATGTTATAATTTCATGAAGTTGAAGAGAAAATTTATGTGGCTTAGCTCAATTGAATACTGGGTATGTTACAGTATGTTATGCATTGAGAGAACGAAAGCATTCCCTCGTGTAGCATGGACCGGCCATGGGTGGTCGGGGGCTGTTATTTCAGTATGAAATCGTATATTTACAGAATGTAATTGTTTGTTTACGTTATATGTAAAGCTTCTGCAAGAGTGTTGTATGTATATGTTATAATTGCATGCAGTTTGAAGAGAAAATTTATGTGGCATAACTCAGTTGAATATTAGGTATGTTACAGTATGTTTTGTAGTGAGAGAATGAAAGTGTTCCCTCGTGTAGCGTGGCCCGGTCATGGGTGGTCGGGGACGTTACAGTATCGTATCAGAGCAAGAACCAAAACTATGCGTAGTGGATATTAGCGCACAATGCCAAAGGAGTGTGCGCAAGTTATTGGCATGACGGAGAAGAAATGCATAATGGATATAGGTGCGCGGAAGCATGATTTACCTTGTGGTGTTGTTGTGCACGATAAATATGGGTGTACAGGTTGAATTTTTGTGCGCACGAAGTCGTTGGAAGGCTAATTAAGGTGATGAGTCTGAGTTTAATAGAAAATTTGAATGGTATTAGAGGAAAAAGAAACACACGACCATATCGGAGCATTAATTAAAATGAATTCAGAGTTGGTTTGAGAAGAAATAAATATAGTCTAGGTTGCTAAGCTGAGAGCATCTCAGAGATGAATTCTGAGTTTTATATTCCTCTGATTCAGACAGATGGAAGTGAAACATAACCTTACAAGAAAAGCATATTATGAAAGAAAACAATACTCATAACACCACCAGTTAGAATCTTGTAATAAACAATCCAAAATCTGCTTCTGCATTTATATAATCATATTAATCAAAAAATTACAAAAAGGGAATGATAACAGTTATCCTATGATAAATAGGTCATTTAAGAACAGGCCTATCATCTCTAGAGCCCTTACCTCTGCTACCCTCTGTTCCAAAAATTGTTGAAAGGTAATTTTATTCGAGGACTCATTTCAGCTTAGCGATTTCCTCCTTTAAAGTATCTAACCAGACCGGTTGATTCTCTCCAACACTTTTAGTCATTTCAGCGATGGTTTCTTTCTTTTGTTGCTTGTTCTGTTTCTTCTTAATAGTTGGTCTGTTGATGATCATATCCCTCCTAACAGTATTCAGCCTGGCTTCCATTTTTGAGTCGGTGGAAGGTTCTGTGTGAAACTTAGTCACTATTATCTGCGTGATTATCCTTTCCTCCTTACTAGAAGGAAAATCTACCATGTTGCTAGAAGCACCAGTCTCACTGGACATAGATTTGTCCATATACCCCAATTTTGTGGACAACGAAATGTTTTTACAGAGATCAGAAGGTCGAGAAAAATTGGAGACTACTCCATTTATGGATAAGATGAAGCCTCCATACTTGAGAATTGGAATTTATAGAGTCCCAATCATGAATCACAGACAGACTTACGTACAAATACGTTGGGTTTCCATGTGCAGCTAATCCATTTCAAATGATTAGCTTTTGAGTTCGTTATATGGCGGCGTTCACTTGACATCATATGGTTTTGAAGTACCGAACGAGTGAATGGGGTGATCTGACTAGTCATCACCCGTTCTACGAGTGGTGGTTTTGACATATTGAATCACGTGACATCGGGACTTTGGAAAAAGTGGTTTCGAAAAACTGCCTTTCGCCCAGATGTATCTTTGAAGGCACCACGCGTCTATGTTCTCAAGACTTGGTTCTTATCTAGAATTGTCATGGTGATAACACCAAGAAATCAGAAAAGATAATTCTGATGTATATATGGAACCAAAATGGTTCATATTTTTCATGAATTGTTGAATTAGTTAGCCTGATAAGTTTTGATGGCTGCACGTTTTGCAGAATTAACAACCACTAGATCAGATCAGATCAGTGCAAAGTCCATAGGAATGGAAGAGGCACGGGGGAATTACAGTCAGCAAGATGAGAGCAGAGGGATGGATGTCCATTTGGGCATTGAAGGAACAAACTCCAATGGACATGGAGAAGAAAGGAACGAAAACATGAATATGGCAGAGACCATTAAAAATTTGCAGAAGGAGGTCAAAATCCATAAGGCTGATAATGAAAGGCTTGTGAGAGCCAAGGAGTAGCAGGATGACTTCAACATGAAGTTATTGGAGGGCTTCAACAGAATAGAAAAGAAATTAGATAAGGAGAGTGGCTCAAGCAAATCTGGAAGTCACAAGACTTCGGATGAGAAAAGAAAAGCAAGAAGTGTTAGCAGACACCACCATCACTCCCAAAGGCATTCCAATAAGAGAGCAGTCATCAGCTCAAGTCCATCCCCTATCAGAAGGCATAAGAAGTCTAGGGTGGATGAGCTATGAGGAGATATGAACAAAATCAAACCTCCTACATTTTATGGTGAGCACAAGAAGGATGAAGATGCAAAAACATGGTTGTTGGGCATGAGAAAGTACTTTCAATTGCATACTTATTCTTCTCTTGCAAAAGATAGAATTTTTATCTATCAACTCAAGGGAAAGGCCTCTATGTGGTGGGATCAGCTTGTGTAGGTGCAGCACATTAAAGAGAAAAGTGTTACTTTGAGGGAATTCAAGAAGTATTTTGAGAAGAAATACTTGACTAAGAGATACTATGACAAGAAAATGAAAGAGTTCTCTAAACTCAAGCTTGTAAGTATGACCATAGATGAATACGAGAGAAGGTTTCTAGAACTGTTGAAGTATGTCTCTTTCATCAAGGATGAGACAGTCAAAATTCAAATGTATTTGAGTGGATTTCCACCATTCATCAGTGATAAAATACAGTATGATGAACCCAAGACATTGGAAGAGTCCATAAGGCGAGATAAATGCCTATATGACCAGCAGAAAGCAAGGCCATCTTTCCAAAAGGCTTGGGAAGACAAAAATAAATTCAATATGGATCAGAGGAAGACAAGAGCTAAGATACCATTCTTCAGAAATAATCCACAGGAACAACAAACGCCTAAAGAACCCAGAAATATTGACACAGGGAGTCAAAGGCCAAGGCAGCCACCTATTCAATGTTGGGGTTGTAAAGGAGATCATAGGTTCAGAGATTGTCCTCACAGAAGTGAAAAGGGATGGGTTGTTCACAATGTATAGTAAGCTAAAATAGTGGAGGACATGGGAAGATATGTGCCAAGGATCTATGTAGCCCTGGACAACAAGCAAGTAGAGTATCAGTCCCATGTGATTGAAGTGGAAGGTATGATCAACAACCAAACCATTGCTATTTTAATTGATTCAGGATCTAGTCATAGTTATATAGACCCTAAGATGGTGGAAATTTTGCAATTGCCAAGAATAAATCATGGGAAATCTTGGTTGGTGCATCTAGCTATAGGAGCCAAAAGAAAATTTAATGAGATGGTTAATTCATGCCTCATGGACATGAATGGACTGAACACCAAGCCAGATTTGAACATCTTGCCTTTAGGTTCCTATGACTGTCTAATTTGGATGGACTGGTTGGACCAACATCATGATCTCCTAGACTACCATAACAAAGAATTTACTTGCTTGGATGAGGAAGGGAAACTAAGGAAAGTGCAGGGAATTCCTAGAGCAGTAACCATTAGAGAAATTTCAGCATTGCAGCTGAAGAAATGTTACAGAAAAGGGTGTCAAATATTTGCATCTCATATCGAAGATACACCTAAGGATAAGGTGACAAATTTGGAAGATTATGCAGTCCTGGAAGAAATTGAAGATGTATTCAAGGTAGTACCAGGACTACCCCAAAAGAGAGACATTGATTTCTCTATAAATCTAATGCCTGGAGCAGCTTCAGTGTCAAAGACTCCTTACAGAATGAGTACACCATAATTGAAGGAGATGCAAATGCAACTTGAAGAACTTTTGAAGAAGGGGTATATATGCCCAAGTGTGTCACTTTGGGGTGCCCCAGTCTTGTTTGTGAAAAATAAAGATGGAATATTAAGATTTTTCATTGACTTCAGACAGTTGAATAAAGTGACTATTAAGAACAAGTATCCTCTGCCAAGGATTGATGATCTCTTTGATCAATTGAAGGATGCAAAGATATTTTCAAAGATAGATCTCAGATCAAGATACCATCAGGTAAGGATTAAAGAAGAAGATATCAGCAAGACTGCCTTCAGGACAAGGTATGGTCATTATGAGTTCACAGTGGTGTCATTTGGGTTGTCAAATGCACCAGTTGTTTTCATGTGCCTAATGAATGGTGTTTTCCAAGAATATTTAGACAAGTTTGTCATTGTCTTTTTGGATGACATTATTATATATTATAAGTCRGAAGAAGAGMATGAACATCATTTGAGGATGGTGTTTCAAGTATTAAGGGAGCATCARTTGTATKCCAAATTGAGMRAGYGCTCRTTTTATCAGAAACAAATTCATTATTTRGGGCATATCATTTCAAAGGATGGGATAGCAGTAGATCCTAAAAAGATATAAGCCATTAKAKAATGTTCAGCGCCGRAGAATGTGATAGAGGTGAKATCATTCATGGGTCTTGCAGGCTACTACARAAKATTTATTGAAGGATTCTCAAAGATTGCACACCCAATCACTTCCTTGCAAAGAAAGGGTGTGAAGTTTCAGTGGACATGGGATTGCGAAAAGAGTTTYCAACACTTGAAACAATTATYGATAAGTGCTCCAATATTAAGGATTGCAGACCCAAATGAAGACTTCATTGTATGCACAGATGCATGTAATGAAGGACTTGGTGGAGTCCTCAGTCAAAATGGGTTTGTTATATGTTATGAATCAAGGAAGTTGAAAGAGCATGAAATAAACTATGCCACTCATTATTTGGAGTTGGAATCCATAGTGCATGCCTTGAGGAAATGAAGATAATACCTCATGGGGAAGAGGTTTGTGTTGTGGGGAAAATCTCCCTACGGACTAGCAAATAGAGTTCAGATTTTGCATGTAGATATGACCGACGAGAAACTATTTTTCTACTTTCATCCCTAGATTTAAATCCCCTTTTCTTAGTAAATGCATGGAAATATCAACCTACCTCATTCCCAGTGTTTGATGTCGATCCTTTGTTGTACTTGATTACTTGTTCGCAATACTCCTTCCAAAGTTGACCTGCATCCAAGACAAGCAACAACTATGCATGCATACTACTTATATACTAACGGGTTAGAAATCCAAACATATATTGATCAAACTATAAACAGTTCATGAGTTGGGACGAGAAAATCATTTTCTTTATTACTTTGAATGAGTCAACTTACAAAAGTTGAGACCAACCACCGCTCCTTGAACCTGATCCTGGGCTCCTCTTCTTTTGTCCTCCAACTGCTTTGCTTTGAATCTCCTTTCGCATAAGGAAAGGCTAAAGGGTTGGGACAATGGGAATATGTAAATGGGCAGAGTTTATTTGTTATATTTTTCCTCTTCCAAATGGAACCCCTACCCCTTCTTTTATAGGATAGAAGGAGCTAGGTATTTGGACGAACCCTCGGCCATGCATGGTCGGGAGTTTCAGTTAACTCACCCATAGCTTTTGTGTTCCATTGGCAACTTTCCTTTTTTCGTGCTTTTGTAGGTCCACGCGGGTTTTTTTGGGTCAGCCAGCTTGTACACGCGTGCAGTAATGAATTAGGGCATGTGGGCCTTTATAAAAGAGGATTTTCAAAGAGTTGTTCAACAGTGCTTTGGCAAAGAAAGGATATGATATGGCCTGATGCCAGGTAAGCATGTGTGGTGCAATTTAGGGTTATAACAGTTTGAGCTAAGAATAGACCACAATGGTCTGAAATATTTATTTGATTAGCCAAATCTAAATGCTAGGAAAAGAAAATGGTTAGAATTTATAAGCGAATATGACTTTGATATAAAACATATCAAGGGGAAAGAGAATAAAGTGGTTGATGCAATCAGCACGAGGGTGAATGAACTACATGCTACAGTGATTAGCATGTATCAGACTGATATTAAAAGCAAAATTCTAGAGGCTTCAAATGCATATCTGCAATACAGAGAATTGGTAGCAAATCTACAACAGGGTAAGATGCCACAAAAGGTGGATAATTATAATTTGGGAATAGACAGAATATTGTTGCACCAGAACAGAATTTTTGTTCCAAATGTCCAGGACTTGAAACGTATGATTTTGCATGAAATGCATAATGTTCCTTATGCAGGGCACCCTGGATATCAGAACACCATGCCAGCGGTCAAGAGCCATTACTTTTGGCCAGGTATAAAGAGGGAAATCGTTGAATACATCACTAGATGTATGGAATGCCAGAAAGTTAAAGATGAGCATAGGCACCCAACAAGGTTGCTACAACCTTTGCCCATTCTTGAATGGAAGTGGGAAGTGGTGACAATGGATTTTATACGGGATTGTCGAGAACATGCAAGCTGCATGATTCGATCATGGTGGTGGTGGACAAGATTACAAAAGATTCCAATTTTATTCCACTGAAAACTACTCATAAGGCAGCAGATGTTGTTGATGTTTTCATGGAGGAAGTGGCACGATTGCACGGAATTCCTAAAACAATTGTGTCCGACAGAGACCTGAAATTCACCTCGAATTTCTGGAAAGGATTGTTCAAAGGATTCGGAACGAATCTGAACTTTAGTACAACTTATCATCCTAAGTCTGATGGACAGACAGAGAGGGTGAACAGAGTGATAGAAGACATACTGAGAATGTATGTGATGGACAAATCATCGAAATGGGAGGACTACCTTCACTTGGTAGAATTCACTTACAACAATGGGTATCAGGCATCATTGAAGATGAGCCCATTTGAAGCACTTTACGGCAGAAAGTGAAATACTCCAGTGAGCTGGGATAATCCAGCTGATAGGAAAATAGTTGGGTTAGAGTTACTCAAGGAGATAGAGGACCAAATGATAAAAATTAAACAAAATTTAAAAGATGCCCAAGACAGGCAGAAAATTTATGCCGATAAGAACAGATCCCACAGAGAGTTCAAAGTGGGTGATCATGTTTTCCTGAAGGTGAAAGCTAACAGAAGTTCCCTGAAGCTGGGAAGTTGCGTCAAGTTGGCAGCCAAATTTTGTGGGCCATTTGAAATCCTAGAGAGGATTGTCCCAGTTGCTTATATGATTGCATTGTCTGCATCTATGTATGTTCATAATGTATTCCATGTATCATTGCTAAAGAAATATATACCTGATGTTAATCATGTTATTGATTGGAATGTGATTCAGGTGGAACAAGAAGGCGCTTTTCAAGTGCATATGGTGCGTATTGTGGACCGAAAAATCAAGCAGCTCTAGAATCAAGCCATAGGGCTTGTAAAGGTCCAATGGACCTGGTACGGTCCTGAGGACGCTACTTGGGAGAATGAGGATGCAATGCAGATAGAATACCCGCACCTTTTTTAGGATTTTTGAAAATTTTGTTGTATATGGGTGTATGATTGATCCAAAAACGAAGGTATTACTGATAAATTGCAAGTTTAGTTCATTGTATTTTATGCATCGGATCGTTAAGAATGTGAAATACATAAACTTATTATCTTGTTTGCGGAATATCAAATGTGACTTTTAATTGATGCTTATTAATGAATAAAGAGATCAGCCATTAATATACATGCTGCAAATTAAGAGAATAGAACAGAAAAACAGAAAGATAAACAGAGACAAGAGGTTGATAACGGAGTTCACCAATCGTTGGCTACGTCTCTGGGCCCGCTTCCAAGTGGAGGACCTCTTTATTTCTTTTTAAAATGATCAAAGTTCTCTTAAAATGGCTATTTGTTGTTACATTACATGATTCATATCTATTGTGCAAGACCTCCTTTCTCATATTCAACATGCACCATCAAACTTCTCTCGAAAACATGGCAAGAATGTCTCTCAAAACATGAGAAAAGGCTAAAAATTACAAACTGCTCCTTCAAAACCCTGCATCCAAAAAGTCTCCTACAAGCTTCAAAAATTCTGTTTTATATAGATTTTGAGGCTCAAATGAGGAATCCCAACTTCCCTCAATATCTGGCCTCTTTTTGGGATCAAATCCCCCTTCAAATGGCCCAAAATCCTCAAAAAATCCATTTTCTGGGCTAAATATCAGTCAGAATCCATTCTGTAAAGTTAAAAACCCACTTTTATATAAAAATACACAGCATATCCCCCTTGGGCTCGCGCGCGCACCCTCAGAACCGGTCATATGCATCTCATATGGCCAAGCGCTGGCCCCTTAACCAGTGCTAACTCCTGGTTACATGGCACATGGCATGTGACCGTTGCTTAATGGATAGCACCTTTCGCGCGCAAATGGTGGAGCACCCAACCCTTATGTTTGTGGTTGCATGGTTGTAATAAAAGCCAAGGGTTGGGGATATGCCCCAGCCCCCCCCCCCTTTCCACCCATATACAAATCCCCAACCCCCGCTTTTCCACCCATATACAAAGCATTGAAATTTAAATAATTTAATATTCGTTTCATATAATAAGAAACATGTGGGGCACGTTGGTGGTTGGAAATTTTCTCAAGGCTTAGGCTTGGTGGGTTGTCGTGGTTTCAAAACCCATGGACCCCCAAAACTAATTTTTGGAACTTGCCATACGAATTGTTCACTGGGTGCCATGTGGCTACCCATACCTGGGCCACGTGGCACCACCACATTTGACCAAACTTTTCCAAGTGTCCAATTCTGATTGGATCTGCCATCCACATCTTCCCAGTCACAGATTGCCACTTGTCAACACTTTCTTCTGCCATGTCAGCCTCATGAAGTGTCTTTGGTTATGTCATGCTGACGTCATCATTGACTTTTTGCCAATCCTTTGACTTTTTAGTTGTTTGAGAAAGCGGTCAGAGTGTGATAACTCTCACATATGGAGCCCGTTTGAGAAAGTAAATATATTTTCGGAATCAGCGCGACAAGACGGACGCAATCGAACTGGTTTCATTCAATTCTGAGAAATTTGATTTTTGAGCATTTTCTGAGCCTGGGGAGCCTCTTGGATCAATGATGCACTGAGGACACTGCATAAATAAGGGGAGGGGATTATAATGTCCCTCGGACGAACCCAATTGTAAATGTAATGTATGAGTACTTAAGTTGGTGAGCTATTTTGACATCAGTTTGTAATGCACCTTTCATGGCATAGTGCGCGCGTGTACTACGCGGTAAAATGATGTAGTGTGCACATTCTCGGATAATGCACGCAGTAACTAAAGTCTGCGCAGTATGGAGGTCAACGATCCTTGTGTATATGATATGTGTTATAGGTTGGTGAGCCAATTATTATAAGCTAGGATTCTTATGTTTTGGAATTAGGCCAGAGAGCCTAGATGTTAAAGGCTAGTGCGCCTATTTTGTATATGTCTCATGATTAATATAAAATACATCGTTGCACGCAGACCAACCACGATAAAAGAGATGGGGGACTAAACTTCACCAGTTAGGGAAAGGGAGGGCCAAAAGTTAAGGGAAAGGGCTAAGCTAGAGAGATTAAGCCAAAAAGGAATATTATATTAATATTTCTTAAAACATAAAGTATGGATAATTATTTTATCCTAAGTTCTAAAAGTTGGGGACAAGTGGACCAAAGTAGCTTCCAACATGACAAGTGTCAAGTTGGGGACATGCATACATATCGTGGGGACTTAGCTCATTTTGACACCTTCACCATCATTCTTACGAGGATCTCTCCCATGATTCCTTCCATCATTCAGTCAATGATTCCATGACCATTTTTCACTCACGCAGTCAGTTATCCTTCAGACATTCATTTCATTGTATCTGAACCTGTTTCCATAACCATTTCATGTTGGTGTACCTGGTTATCTTGGGAGCGGGATTGAAGAAGCGGGTTGTCAGGCCAGTGGGAAATTGAAGAGTTGGGTTGTCATGCCCATGAGCAATTCTCTGAGCGAGAGAATTGTTGGGAATTGATTTCTTGAAGGTGCTAAACTGTAGCTACAATGCTCTGAGACTTCCTATCCATCCTGTTGCTGAAGTCCTGGAAGGGAAGTGGGGCAGCCGAAGGATTGTTGAGTAGAGAAGGGGCACACTTCCTTGGGTGGGACAGGCATGTGGAGAATGAGAGGTTGTAGGTTGTTAGTTTAGTGAGCACCTGAGACGGAGTCTTTCCTGTTGTCTTTGAGCCTTTAGCTTGGTAGGAATCCCTTTACCCAGGTGGATTTTAGTCCCAGCTCGGGGGTGACTCACTGTTGAGAGTGATGAACAGTGTAGTCTAAGGTTGGGAGGTTCGTGGACGGTCTACATGTAGTTGGTGACAATCTTTCCAAGATAAGTACCAATCGTGTGATAAATTTACATGTTGCATTGTTATTTAAGTGCTTATGTTACGGTTTATCATATGTGTGATTATAACTGTCTGTATGTTTATGGGTATTTCCCTATATATGYTGCATGTCTTTGTTTACTGTTATTTCAGTATGAAATTGTATATTTACAGAATGTAATTGTTTGTTTATGTTATATGTAAAGCTTCCGCAAGAGTGTTGTATGTATATGTTATAATTGCATGCAGTTTGAAGAGAAAATTTATGTGGCATAGCTCAATTGAATATTGGGTATGTTACAGTATGTTCCGCAGTGAGAGAACGAAAGTGTTCCCTCATGTAGCGTGGCCCAGCCATGGGTGGTTGGGGATGTTACACCACGCTACTATGGAGTCATCAACCACAAGCAAACAAAATATACGAACCAATTTCGCTTGTGCCATATGTGCAGAATATAGGCATTACACTCATCATTTCCCATCAATCACATACGTCTGCCACACATTAGTCGTGGAACACCACACATATCTGCTTGATCTTCCTATGGCACTCCATATCAATGCTCCCGTGAATGTAATTCATTATATTTCTTCATCAATCCTTGAGAAAAGGGGAGGTCCATGTCCTCCCACCAATCTACCACCCGATCGCCCATAGTATCAGTGCAACTAGGATGGAATTATGGGCCCACCATCCATATCTAAGCCCTTTTTCCTACTTTCATTTTTTGGTACAGGAGCCCATAAGCTCCATTTTCCGAACCATTTTCGGCCACTTACACAGTCATTTTCCTCGGGTGATCGTTTTCACTTTTCCACGGTGGAGCATATTCCCATGACACACTCAGGTATGCCTACTCATGTTCAGAATTATCAAATAATTGTGATATACTCTTTATCTTCAGATATTGTTCACGTCGGGTATTTGGTTTTTATGTGCGCGGGTACTCAATCACCACAAATCAATGCAGCCCCTTCAGGTAAATGCTCGACACTGGCATGTAATCATCCCCTATGAATATCTATTTCATCTCCCAGTCACACCCTCCAACATTTTCTTGTAGGATTCTCACACCCGGCTCTGCGGTACTATCACCTCCGTTTCATTTTAAGTATTGTCACCCGGTAGCATTCTCCCCCACATGATTTGTCCCATTCATAGTCCCCTTTGGCACTTTGGCACTCATGCTGCTTTCACTCCCTAAGGATGGGAGTCCTGATAGCTGTACGCATGTTTGAGAATCAGCCACATACTCCTTCTCTTCATTATGCTAGCTTTCTCAATGGACTCCAAGGATATCTCCTCACGGTTCTCATTTGACTGTGCCTCTGCAGTATCATTGACCCCCCATTTCATCCATAGTCAGTTTTCCCATCTGCAGATTTCCCTCCATTCATTTACCTCATACAGAAACCCACCTATGGGGCCCCCACCCTCCACCAGCTCTCCCCACAACTTATGCCCTCACAGGCCGAGCCATATTACATCAGGTCACCCGTTTCTGTATCTGCACACTTATCCCAAATTATTCCTTATTCATTTTGTAATTGTACAAAGCCTTTTTATTTCCAGCATTTACCTCATTCTTGTTGTCACCTTTAGCGACCTTCCTTTCCCGGCAATGAAACCCCTATCACCCTTGATTGGGGCATTCTGTTACCTTTTACTCTTGTCGACATTGTCCATAAACCCCGAGTATCCCACGGTCCATACACCTCTGATCTCTGAGTTTGTCCACTTTGTCACGCCTCTGGCACAATTTAAGCCCACGTCTAGTAGCCCCCCTGACGTTAGATCTTGTTTCATGGTCGCTGCCACTCATAATTTACACATATCTCCAACCAAGGGAAGTCTTGAGTCTCACCACATCTCGACTTCATCCATGTTCCTCATCAGTTCTTGATCTCACCCCGTGGATCTCCAGAATCCCTTTGCTTCTTGGAGTCGTGTCTCCCTTTTTGTCGACATCAACACAATTTCCCGAAGGGCGACAATATCTTGACTCTCATTACCTTTACAATGAGGCGTCTTGGACGGCACAGGGAGAACCATCATTGTTATCTGTTGTCGTTGACCCCCATAACATTCGACTTCAACACTATCTCATGTTACGGTGGGTCTTACTTTGCGACTATTGCAGTTATTTTTATTCGCCGAAGACCTCTGAAATCCGTTGGGCTATCAATGTCTGTGAATCATCGACACTTCTTAAGGTGTCATCGCCTCTTTTTAGAGTATGTTCACCATCAGAATTGTCCTCTACTATTATCAAACCACCCTGGAGGGCATTGCAATTATCTACATCATCATACAACTTCAGTTACTGTCTTACACATTTTTGAGTAACATGACACAAGCATGGGGCATGCCCGCCTCGTTTATACACAGTTTTATTTTTCCACACCTAGTGAAAGGTTTGGGTCCCATAGGTTCCCCTCTCCCTCCAATGGGTCACTCTTTCAATTCCTCTCAAACGCTCTCTCTTACAATAGTACTCTGAGTAGAAGAAACATTGATGTATTTCAAATATACGTGTGCTTCTAACCTCACACATCAGGGGGGCATTTGTTATCACTAAAATTTTGTCCGCAAATGGTTACAGGAATCCAACATCTCCAAACACCTATTATTTCATTCATGGCCCAAAAATGCATTTCCAAAGGGCACAAACTATACAACTGGTTATAAAATTAGCATGCGCTCAAAATATAAAGGAAGCATGTGCACGTGCGCCAATCGAAAATGCAAGGAAAGCTCACATGCGCCCAATGCGCGACTGTGTACGCAAAAATCCCTGCACACATCAAAATGGTGCAACTTTAGCTGACCCAACTGAACTTGCAAGTGTCTCTCTTTTGCTCATTCAAGTGACGAAAAGGATACAACACTCCCCTCCTGGTATTATCTCCCTTTGTTGCTCTCCTCCCCTTCTGATTGTCAATTTTGCTCATGTTGTTACAATTCCACATGAGTGGGGAAAGTCTAAAAAACGACCTTCATATTATAGCTTTGTGGCTAGACAATGTCGGTCATTTCCTTCCTCTGCTCCAATTCTGCCTCCCTTCTCTGACCTAAGCCCTTTTGGTCCGTCCTTGGGAAATTTACCTCTCACTAACCAAAATTTGATGGAGGACGATAGAGCCACAGTTTTTGTTGAGGAAGACTTCCCTTTGGTACCTCCATAAGAACCTCTGGATTCTCTTCCTTTTTCAGCCTCAGACTTACAAGCTCCTCCCCACAACTCTTCCGAACAGACTCAGGACGTCGTCCCCACTTCAGCTATGGAGAATTTCCCAGTTGAGAAAGAGATTCCTCCCGCTTTTCATAATGATAGTATTCAAGAATAAGCTCAACCAAACATTGAGCCTCAACCTGTTGTAGCTTCAGTTCTAGAGGTGCCCAACTTATGTTGCTTCTCAGAGGCTCACCTGCAGCTCATCTTCGACATGAGAAGGGATGTCTCCAACCAGCTTCATCGTCAGACTATCCTTTGTCGTTGCATGGATGCTCTATTTGATTCTCTTCCAAACCATCATGTCAAACACAAATGCATGACATGCTACCAACCATATGTGTTATCTCCTGCATGGCCACCATCTCCTAGTGGTGATGGAAATGCGGGTTCGCCTAATATTTAATTTTTATTTTCAATTTTCATATATGTATGTTCAGAATAGCTATAGTGACATCTTTTTCTAGGCCAAGTTTTATTTTTCGGCTTCTCTTAAACTTTAACACAGACATGAATGTTTTCTCTAGACTGCCACATGTTCTAGTTTCCATATATGTTGCAAAATAGGTGGATAGCCTTGCTATGTGTACTGATTTGCTGATTGATTAAGGAAATACAACTTTACTTAAAAAAAAAAAAAAAACCTTGTCAATATTGTTTAAATATGTATTAACAGGGGAATTATAATGAAATAAATGAACAAAGTCATTATTTGTACTCATTCGACAATGCATTAAATGTGTGTGTTGCAAACTGTTGGCATTATTACCTATGATTTCGACGATGGTATGAATGAAACAACTAAAAAAAAGGAGGAATTTCAAATGAGATCGTCGGAATAAAGTACCAAAATAATCTACAAGTTCAATTACCGAATTACATATCGAAACATGGATGTTTTCTCATCAAAAAAGGATAGGAGATCGTTGAAGAATGGCAGATTTTGGGTTTATTGTCAACAAAGGGAATCCATATTTTGATCGCTAAATCTTCGTTGTTTTCTCTTAACTAAATTATAGTTTAATTTTGGCCTTCATTTTAGATTTTGTTATTCACAGTTTTATTTATTTAGAATAGCTACATAATCATTGATTATGTAGCCATTCTTGAAATATTTGAATTTTTTATTTATTTTGTTTTTGTGTTTCACAGGTGTCAATTATTAGTTATGGAGCTGGATTGTGATGTGATTCCTACATCCAAATATATGTAGGATGATTCCAGTAACCTCCAGGCCACTAACAACAATCCGGACACCTTGGACGCAATCAAAATTGAGTAACGAATTTCACACGTGATTTCTGGCCAAACGAAGAAGAATCTGGAAAATCTAAAATATGGATTTTGTTTAAAACATCCTCAATTAAGTTATTCCCATGGATTTTCTCCAAAAATTGCTCGGTATGGGAGAGATATGCATTTCTTTCAAGGGTATGTTTCTGGTTGTGTAAAATCTGAACTGTGTCTTCTATTTTTATTTGAAAATTATAATGGTTGTTAGTTTTAAAAATGTCTTTTGAAATTAACAACTATTCTTTAGTTCATCAATATTGTCTTATATTGATTCTTTTTTTGCATGAAACAAATGAATTTGTTGTAACTTGTTATGATTGTTATCTACGGGACTATTGAAAAAATATTTTACATAATAATATATGGTATATAGATTATGAAATGTCTTCATGTGTCTAATATTATCATGCATTTTATTCTAAAATGCAAACTGAATTGATTTTAGATGGTTTTTGCTCTTGCAGAATAGGATTTCATTTTTATTATTTTTTGTGATTTTGTAGTTGTATGACTATAATTACTAAATCACATTTATTTTAGGTTTCTTTAATTAGATTAAGCTTTTCTTTACATTTAGATTAGAATTATGTTTAGAAACTTAGTCGAATTTAAACGCAGACTCCTTTCTGGGAGAAAATCATTCTAGTGGCTAACGGAGCCATAAAACCCATCATAAGTAGCTACACCAAATGGCTTGGGTTATGCTTAAAGGACCCCGGACGAGGTTGTTTCTTTTGTGTTGACGAGTGGTCATTTTTTCCCTTCAACAAATAGCACTAGAAGGAGGACAAGGTAAAATTAAATGATTGAATGCTTTAGTTTCAAATTATTTGATTTAATCATTTAGTACTTAGCTTGAAATTATTTTGTATTTTTTATTTATCCTTCTTTGATATCATTAATGTGCTTAAGAGTTGGTTAAATGACAAGCTAATCTATTTGGATTCGAATTCTTTATTGTTACATCAAATAAGTGGCTCTTGCCCAAACCCCTATTTGGAGATGTTTTTCTAAACGAAACAGTTTTGATGCTCCAATAAAGATAGTCAATCTATTGTCAAAAGTACAATTTGATGGTGAGGAAGTAACATTTGCACCAAAACATGTTTTACAATTTATTCAAAATTGTATTTCTTATAACATTTTCAATCAAGATGTCATGTGCAAATTGTTCACCTCTACAATTGAAGGTCGAGTGAGAAGATGGTGTGAAACTCTACCAATCGCTTCTATTCATACTTTCAAACAATTTATTGATGAATTTTTATTTGTTTTTGCTAAGTATGATTTTGATAGATTATGTGATGAATTCAACCATCTTAGGAAAGAAAACGATGAACCATTAGAAGATTTTTCTATTAGGTTTATGCATCTTTATTGTCAATTTCCTTTGAATGACATACCTCCTATTAATGAGTGTTTTTTATATTATCTTTTAAATGAACATGATAAATTGAATATTAATCAACATGAATCAAGTCCAAATGTTAATTTACATGATGATTTAGATTCACTTGAAAATACTGAAAATATAGGAGTTGTGCATCAACACCATATGGGAGATGTTAAAAAAAAAACATATTTTCAAACAAAAACACCTATGATTGATGATTCTCCTATGTCTTCTTCTGATGAAAGTAAGACCTCTTCCGTAGATAATTTAGATTTATTTATTTGCAAGGAAATAGAGGAAGAAAATGTTATCAGAAGTAAAGAATTTTTTAACACCGTGATTCTTGTCTCGTAGATTAAAGAGAGTACACCAATTTTTAATCATGATTCTAAATTACAATTGAAATCACCAATGGAATTGTCTTTAGGAAACAAGATGATTTTTAACACCATGACTCTTGTCTCATAGATTAAAGATAGTACACCAATTTTTAATCATGATTCTAAATTACAATTGAAATCACCCATGGAATTGTCTTTAGGAAACAAGATGCTCCTTGATGATTATGCTTATGAAAATGTTTCTTTGCCAAGGGACTCATTCTATTTTCTTAGTTCTTCTACTTTTTATACTTTGTACCCTGATATATTTGCTCATAATGCAATGCATGTTCCAAATTCTTTTGAATTACATTTTACATTGCTAGAGTCTAATAAGGTACAAACTAATTATAAAGTGCATATAGAGGAAAAGGAAAATATTTTCTCACAACAATCTAATCACTCTTGTGCACAAGAATTAGGAATTACTTCAACAAGYARATTTCAAATTATGTCTTCTATTAATACACCTAGATCTTTCGAGGAATCTTGTTCCTGCCATAATCAACCAGTGGAAACTAAAGTTTGTAATGAAACTAATAATGTTTTCAATTCTCGTCATAGTATCGATAACATGCCTATTTTGAYGAGGAATGATAGCTCGCATATATCATTTCATTMTATTCATTCATTACAGGTTGATTATGAAGSGTATGAACCTCATATGAATTTTCAAGAARAAGAGACATTATCAAGAATTATATTAACTTCTCCTTTTCTTGAATTCATATCTGAATCAAACCATATTGTCAACATCAATATTCTTTCACAAGATTCTTTCCATAAAATCTTTGTACATGATCCTCATTGGATAGGTTATTCATCTGCATATTCTTTCAAACAATCCTATGTTATTAATTGTACATATTATTATTATGATAGAATTGCATATTGGCTTGAGGATTCATATCGTGAAAAGTTCCTCGAAAATGGTAAGGTTACCATAACCTTATTTGTTAATGAAGATCAAGAAGATAAGTACAATGTATTTCCTTTTCATTTTGAGGTACTTCAATTCTTGTTACTAATATCGACTTTGTTTTCTTTGCAGGATTGAAGTTACTTCGATGGTTTCATTGGAAATACGATTTCACTTAGTATGTTGATCTTTGAAGTAGTTTAGAGTAGGTTTAGGAGTAGATTACTTTTTTTTTTCTTTTTCATTTTTCTGAATAATGCAATCACAAAGACATGTTGATATCAAACGCACAAAGCGAGCCATCATCATAATACAGTCACGGAAGTTTATTTTAAATTATTTTATCTCTTTGTTATTCATACGTGTGTTCATAATTGTTTTGGTTAAGCATTTCTTTTCAAAACTCATTAATTATGAAATGTTAAATGCAATCATTTTCAAACATTATGAAGAAAGACTATCTTAAAAGAGAGTAAAGAGATAAGGAAAATAATCTTTAAAATTCAGATTAATTTTCTCTTGACATGTAATTTCATGAATATGCTTACCACTCCACATAATTGCACTTATTTTTCTTGTTCTTATAGATTTCCCTTGTTGTTTAATTTTTTGTTTACTTTTTAATAATAAGTTTGATTAAATTAACATCTCATACAAAAATGGAATTTTTCTATATCATTATCTTAAGGAAATAAATTATCTAAATGCAAGACATTTAAATGATTTAATTCAAATTTATTATATTTTAGTTTTCTCTTTTGATTTATGATTATGAGATGTTAGTTTGTTCAAAGTTTATCTTAATTTTGCTTGTACATATGTTTTATTCATTATATTAATATTTATATTTTATTTTTCTCTGCTTTTGAAAACTTGTTTGATGTTTGAAAGAGTTTGTAAATATATATTTATATTTGATTTTCATTACTGGGTCTATTTTTATATCTTTTTCAGATAGATTTGAAGTTCTACATTAAAAAAAAAAAATTAAGAAATTCTTGTTTTGTTGAAATCTAGTACCATGATACTATAATTACTTGGTTTTGAAATACCTATTTTTTGAACTATCATTAGAAAAATGAAGTAGACATTTTTCATTATTATCCATAGACAATATTTTTTTCAGAAACAATCAATAACTAGTTTACTTTTAAAGGAATCTATTTTAAGAGACCAATGGAAGTCGATGATTCTAGTAATCATTTGACCTTTTATGCCATCATGTGCTCTTAAGGAGTCTTTTGAATCTGCTTCCCTATCTATTAGTAGACTCTCAAGATATTAACAATAACCATAGCATGATCCTTTGTGTGAAAAATAGACCCTAAGGAGTTGGTTGAAGGATAGAAGGTCTCATCATGAGTTGGCCTATCATGACCATGGGTTCTTACAAGGTGACATTACCACAATTGGTCACCAAGCCATGGTAATGGCTTTCAGTCACAAGGCTGAAGGACAAGAAGTCTCATCATGATCTGACTGCTTCACTTATGTGGGTTTTTGTGAATGATGGTGTCGTCAGTTGGTTACCAAGCCAGGGATGTGGCCTTCAGTGGATTTCCAAGAGAAAAGAAGAAAGTAGGAAAGAAAAATTTATATTATGAGGATTTGTAAGTTATGTATCTATATTTAGTAGATGGGATAAAAGCATCTAAATGGGTTAAAAGGTATCCATGTCGAGGCTATAGACGTATGCTGGTAGCAGTGGTCATCCCTGTGGTATTAAGGTCATTCTTATATACAAGTTACGCATTTGGTGACCTGGTAATTCTTAGAATTGATTCCTGGTAAAGTATACTTTGTTTATCTTTAAATTAGTTTGTTATTCTTCAAATCTCTTTGGATAATAGTGGAGATATTTTTACTAATTTTGACAAACTTCTAAAGTTCAATTTTATCTATATAAACCAATCAATAAATTGAAATCATGGTATTTAGAAATAAGCAGTGCAGGAAGACCCTTATCCTTCATTTCCTTGCGTTTGTAAACCTTTAGATTACTTAACCAAAGATAATTGTTTTTCCCAGGTTGTTGTCATTTGTTGGGCCCCAATAGCTTCCGTTAAATTTTGTTCGAAATTTAAAGAGCCCCCATTTG
>ML811998.1:83153-93861 GCA_009831015.1 Picea engelmannii
ATGTTTGTCATTAGAAACATTTTATTCAATTCCAAATCTATAGATTTACATGTAGATTTCAAAGGTATGAAGCATACATATAGATTAGAGTCGTGCATTTGAAGACTAAACCACATGAATTTCAAATATATTTTGATCAATGCATCCAAAACAATGTGGTTGTCATCGTGAAATAGATGTTCAATCTTAACTATTTATTTTAGATATTCTAATGGAACATTGATTCTCATATATTTGCATTGGATTTTTTTATTAACTTTTGATGTGAATTATAGTTTTTAATTATAGTTTTTTTAAATATTTTGATTTAAATATTAAATTTTATTCTTAGAAAATTGTAAATATTTCTATCTAAATAATTATCATATGCAAAATTACCCAGATGAGGTGGCATGGGAGCTCTACGGTGCCTCCCATATGACCGATGGAAGATGATGGTACTTATGCGGACAAAGGTGATAATACATGCCCTTCTTGTTTGGGAAATGGAGGAGTGGATTTGCAAGTGCAAGAAAAAGGTTCTCATGGCAAAGGAAACTTGTCTGATAGGTAGTTCAAGCAATGAAACGAGGGAAATGATGGGCAGGTGGGCCATAAATGGAAGAAGCGTGTATGGGTCTTCATATTGTTAGTCTCCTGCTTAGGAATGTCAATTTCGCGAAAGAAAAGGGTGGTCCTGGTTTCTTCAGGAATGTTGGACTCGAGCCCAGTCTTGGAACCTCTATGTTGTATTCATTTGTGTTGGTTAGTATCTGGTTACTTCTAGTTAATTTTCATGTTCCATATTTTTCAATTGTTTTGGTGTGGAAGTTTGGTATGTATTTAACTTATTCTAGTTTCTTCAAACAATTTGGGAGGGAGGAGTGTTGGTTTTTTTAGGGTTTTATTTGTTCTCTGGAGGTGGGTCTTAGCATAAACAGTGGGGTGCATCATTATCATGTCTCTCCTGAGCTACTACTGGTAATATTCTCCCTCATAACTTCTATTTTTTTAATTAGTGGGGGTTCATGTCTCTAGATACCCATGCGTCTCTACTCAAGCCCCTACTCTCGGGGCCCTTGCCCACCATTCTCTCTCTTTTTTGTTCCCTCAACTCTATGACTATCCTCCTTCCACTTGGTTGATAGATGTGATGAGATCTCACTCGAGAAATAGCCATGAACCCAATAGAAAGGGAGGTCAAGGAAAAATGAAATCCAACCCCAAAAATCCCAATCCCAACTGTCTCCCCCATTACTCAACCAAGGCTCAAAAAGACATCATCAAAGCATAGAAGCTCTTCCATTCCATATTCCCTCCTCAAATCAAGGAGATTGCAAAAAACCAGTGAAATAGAAAGGGAGAAGAATCTCTAAAAAGAAAATAGTGGAGGAATACAGGGGTTAGAACAAGAACTCAAGACACGAATATTTCTAAGATGAATAAGCTCTACAAACTCACCGAAGGCCTTTAGTACTTAAGTAGTGGAGGAAAGGAGCGTGCAGCATCAAGCTATTCTCCAAAAATTGGATCTCATAGATAATAATAAAAAATCAGAGGTAGTGTTTAAAGAAATCATTGGACTCATAGTTTTTTATCTCCAAGAAAGTGACAACGAGGACATGAAAGAGGCCGATGGGACTCCAGGATCGAGGGGAACACCCTCCAACCCTAACATCGTTGAGGAGGATCCATTCAAAGATGTCATGGGCATCAACCTTAATACGCACGCCAGGTTAACATAGCTATGTTTTTTGTCCTATTTAGCTCAAAAATGTTACTGTGATTTTATGATTTTCAATTATTTTCTAATTCCCTACATGTATTCTCTAGGCAAATACTAGTTCCATCAATCATGATAACTAGAAATATTATTGTTTTGAAAAACAAAACAGTGTCGTGTTTCCCTCGTGACAGGATGGTGGTTATAACATTTCTTCTATGTTTCATTCCCAGGTACCATGCATTCCCACGTACCGGGGACTTTTAAAGGGATAGGAAATGTTTCCAATTGGATGGGGACTCCATTGGGGACATGGGGACGTTTAAGTCATCCCCAATCTGTCATTGGGTCAAATCAAGGACTTCTCAGGTACGGTACCGACGTCCCTAAAAAAATTTGGGATGGATACGCGAACTAATTCATAAAAAAATAAAAAAATAAACTAAACCTATGTGCCACCTAACTCGCCCGCGCGTAAAGGGGTTTTAACCCTACACATAGGAATTTTTACTAACCGCATCATTGTTCCTTCTCCCCACGCTTTATTTCTTTGCATGCCGCCTCATAGTCGAATTTCCTGTTCGATTCGCCTACACCCTCACTCACACTTAGCCCTTTGCACTTCGCTTCACAGTCGAGCTTTAAGTTCCATTCTCCCTCTACCTCACTCATAGTCGAGGTCGCGCTCATTTCCAGCAAATGGTTTAATTTTTTTACTATTTAGCAGCCAGTTACAACAAGGTTTTTCTAGTTTCATGGATAGTTTCTCTCCAGCACAAGAGTTTACACAGTCCAGCCACCAATTCGAGAGGGAAATTTCTCCCTCGGTCAAAGCTTGTCAACGAATTTAGCCGTCCAATTACAGGTATGCCGGAAATGTTTTTAATTTAAATTTTTAGTTATAGACTATAGTTATTAAGTTAGTGATGTTATTGATTGATCGTGTAGTCTAGTTGTATTTTAATTTATTTTTTTTGTTATATACTATATACTATATACTAAATACTAAATTTATTATTAACTTTTTTTTCCTCGGAAAAAGTTCATAATTCCATTATGGAATAACAAAATTACATTCACATATATGAACCAGTTGTTGTGACTGTGTTCATATTTTCCATCCAAAAAGAAAGTTGTCTTGTTCTTATATTTATACATATGCTTCATTTTTATATTTTCCCCATATTTAGTAGTCTATGTTGGTCATATCAGTTCCATATACAGTGCTTTCATAATACAAAATAGAAGTAATAAGGTCCCTTCATATTATAGAGACTCCTCTCATGGAGAGGTATTTTAGTTGCCAAAATTTGATTTGTTTTGAATTTCATGAAAGGGGCGGTGGTAGTATTCATTTGCTCCATCCAGAGTATGTTCAATTGCATGCCAAATTCCATAGGCTAGCTACGTGGCTTCCTTGGAAAGTCTGTCTACCAATTGATTCCTTTCCTTGTAGATGTGATAAAACCATATATTGTCAAATAAAATTTTGATTCGATGCACATCCTCATGCAAAGGGAGAAAACGTGAGATTTTGCATCTATGTATTCCATTAGCCCAGTTGATGATAACCTGTGAATCCCTAGAGACTTGAAGAGCTTTGCAACCCTTTTCAATAGCAAAGAGTAAGAGTATTTTAAGGGCCATGAGTTCTGAGTAATTATTTGTTCCATCCCCCAGTCCCTCCTTGAGGTAAAAATAGTGTGATGAGGAGAAAAAGAGACATCCTCCCCCCCCTCCGCAGTGTCCCTAGTTAGACGGAGAGGCACCGTCGGAAAAGGCCCACAGGAAGCTAATATCAGGGGATTCCTTCCGGAAAACCCTTTGGCGCACTGTAGAGCCCCCAATGGAAGGTGAGAAAGTTTGTAGATGCTAAAGCTTTGGGCCGCTACCCTTTCGGCTGAGATAGTTTTCCCCTAGAAGATGTGTCCATTTCTGGTGATCCATAGACCCCAGGCGATAATAAAAGGAAAAGCTCGAAGATCCTCTTGTCCCTGTTTTGTTAACCAGGATTTTAGAGTCAGATCAAAGGAAGTGTTGTGCCAGTCCGGGAGCGTGGGTATTAGTTCCTTTGTGAAAGTCCATACTTAGTTGAAAAATGGATAGTGAAGAAAGAGATGGTCCACTGTTTCTAGATGTGATTTATAAAGAGCACAGTGCCCTGGCCCAATGAACAGGCATTTTTGTAGATTATCCAAGGTAGGAATTTTGTTTGCTAGAATTGACCAGATTAAGAGCTTCCCCTTCGTTGGACAGGATTGTTTCCAAATATTTTGCCACCACCAGAGAGGCTCATGTTGTTGTAGATATTCTGTTAATTTTATGTAACAGGATCGAGGAGTATATTCGTCATCCCCAACACTATCCCAAAGTAATTCATCTTCTCGTTCACTCAGTCGAATGGAGGATTCCCGGAGGGTCTGCAGGTATATGTTCCATAAAGGCAGGGCTTCCTCTAGAAGCCTGAGTCTAGGTCTTCCCAACCATCCTTGATGCCATAGGTTTGTAGAAAGGGGATTGCCTATCTGAGCCAAATGTAGGAAGCCTCCCAAAGTTAGTCGTTTTCTTAATTCCACAGGGAGGTTATGTCCAAGTTGGATCCCAACCCAAGGATCCAGGCCAAGACGCACCATGTGCCCATTGCCCACTCTCCACACCAAACCCACCCCCACGAGAGAAAAATATTTAGTCAATGCTTTCCAAATAATAGAGGCCCCCGTTGTAGACTTGTTGGTGGAGCGAACCCAGTCTAATAAAGTGAGTGGGGCAATATACTTCTGATGGATTACCTGGGTCCAGAGACTATAAGTCTTTATCAACCGCCAAGAGCATTTTTCTGTGAGTTTTGTAGAGAAGTAAAAGATATTCTTCATCCCCCATCCACCGAGGGCCTTTGGAGTAGAAATTCGTTCCCATCTTACCCATGGTAAAAAAAAATTATCCTTATTGCCCTGCCAAAGATATGTAAAGAATAATTTTCTCAATTTATCCAGAGTACCTCTAGGAATCCAGGCTAAGGACATCTAGTAGACAAGAATAGATTCTAGTACCGATTTTAATACTACTAGTCGCCCATCTCTTGAGATCCAGCGATGGCTCCAACAAATTAGCCTCTTTTCCAATTCTGTTATAAGCCATCGCCAGTCGGTCTTCCTGTAGTCATTTGGTTTTAAAAGAAACCCCATATATTTCAGTACTTCATCAATATCCAAGACCTGAAAGGGTAGTCTCTCCAAACAGTAAAGTATTTCATCTTCATCCATCGAGGAGAAAGTGATACTTGACTTTTGTTCATTTATTTCCATGCCAGTAGCTTGTTTGAAGAGTGAAAGTCCATCACATAGTTTTCCAATATCTTGTCTTGAGCCATTAAAAAAAATTAAGATGTCATCCACAAATATTAAGTGTGTTATGTAAAACCCATGAGATATTTTGATGCCTCTGAAGCTCCCTGTAGATTTTTCTTCATGAAAAAAGCAGCTAAGACATTCTGCTACGAGCAGAAAGAGCAGTGGGGAGAGGGGACAATCCTAGCGTTGTCCTCTTTATGCCCTGAATAAGGGGGTGGTTGTGCCATTAATCAGAAGAGAGAATGATATTGAGGTAATTCCATCCATGATCCATTTTGTAAAAGCTACACCAAACCCCAGTTGGATTAGTAGCATATGAATATAGAGCCAGTTTACCCTATCAAAATCCTTAGAAAGATCAATCTTTATTCCTACTCCTTTGAGTTTTTTACTTTTCATGCTGTGTAGACCTTCCTGTGCCACACCAATTGCTTCATGAATCTTTCTGCCTTTCAAAAACCCAAATTGTTCCCCCGTTATATGTTGAGAGAGAGTATCTTTTAAATGAAGACTAATAATTTTTGAGATGATTTTGTAGATGCATTTGCAGAGAGAGATCAGACGGAAATCATCAAAGGAATCTAGGTTATCAGACTTGGGTATAAGAGCAATAAAGGTGGCGTTGATAAGTTAGTGTATACGTCCCTTTTGTCATGATTCCTCCACAACTTTTAGAATATCGTCCCTCAAAAGATCAAAGAAACCCAAAAAGAATTCAATCGGCCAACCATCCGGCCCTAGACTCTTCCCTTTCTGGAAGGTTTTCATTACAATGAGCAATTCTTGTTCAATAATCGGAGCCATTAAAGACTCTCTATCTTCGTCATCCACAAAACGTGGGAAGATTATGGCTCCTTTCACTATTTCCCTTATTGAAGTGCCCGACTGTTCTTTGAACAGTTCTGTAAAATGTGAAATCCCCATAGTTGAGAGCCCCTCAAAGGTGTTGACCAGCTGTCCATTTCTCTATTTTAGGCTCCAAATGGTGTTAGTTAGTTTCCAGCCTTTGGCATAGGAATGGAAGAATTTTGTGTTCTCGTCCCCACTGGTGAGCCAAATAGCCCGGATTTTTAGTCTCCAGAGAGCTTCATTGTCTGCCAAGATATTTTTCCGCCGGATTTCTAGGTTTGTAAGTTCTTCCCTAGCTTCCCTTGATCTATATCCTAAAGTAGAATCATTCTACCAATCCAATAACATTTTTTCTAGGGCTGATAGTTCCTGGTCTTATTTTATTTGTTTCTCATGTGCCCATGTAATGGTGGCATGTTTGAATTTCTTTAGATTGTCCATAAAGAGAATTGTAGCATGTGTTATGTGTAAGGGTCCAATGGGTACCCACAAATTGCACACTAAGGTCAGATACTTTGTTTCTTTTAGCCATCCTTCGAAAAATTTGAAAGGGATAGGAGTGCGCCAGGTGTTGCCCCTTAATTCCATGATAATCGAATTGTGGTCAGATTCTCCTCCACTTGCAACCCATTGAAGGACGAGTCCTAGGGAATCCACCAGATCCTCTGTCAATAGAAATTGATCTAGTCGTTTAGCAATAATATCATCCTCGGTTCACAGATTCCTCCAGGTTGGCTGTAATTTTTCCAGAAGAAGATCCAACAAACCTAGAGTATCTAGGAGTTGTATAAAATAATCAATCAAGGGGTCCGGAGAGGAACGAGGGCCCCAGACCTCCGTCGCTCCCAAGGAGAAATTTAGGTCCCCTCCCAATATAACCCCTGCCTGGGAAAGCTAGGGACAGGTAGCCAGAGAGTCCTAATATCATTTCCTATCAACATAGGGACCGTAAACATTGATGAGTACTAAAGTGCGCATGAGCTCCACTAAAAATAAACTGAGGTCGATCCCTATGTTAAAGCCCCAAACCTTATCACATTTTCCACTCTTCAGTCTCCATCCTGTTGCCAATCCCCCAGAGTGTCCTTTGGCATCAATCGTGACAAAGGACCATCCAGGGAGAAGAGCTTCTAAAGCACGTGTCACTATCTCATTGGTTCCCATTGTTTCCTGTAGAAAAATTGCATCTGGGTTGTGTACAGTAATAAGACTTTTCAGAGATGATTTTTTTGCCGGGCTCACCAAACCCCTACAGTTGAGGGAGAGTATTTTCATGAGGTAACCAACTCATGGCATTGCTTTTCTCTAAGTGCCCATTCTATGGAAGATTGTCTGCTCGAGGCCACATCTAGTTTAGCTCAGTCTTGTGCCAGTAAAAGGTGTGAACGTCTGCCCCTTCCCCTCGAGGAGGATTGGACCCTAGTAATATACCCCATTCCAGCCCCAAGTTCTTCTTTCGAAGAGCCTCCTCCTGTTGAGTCAGAGAAGATGGCCCTGTTGTGGAGGGTGTAGCGAATTATAGATCCCTTAGAGCACTAGGAACTGGAGGAAGACTGAGAGGTAGAGGGAGTCCCAATAGGAGGGCCAGGAGGGGAGGGAAGGGAGGAGACAGGATTCTGACAAGATTTTATAATGACTGAAGAAGGGTCCCCAAGGCTTAAAAATAAGGGGGTCGTTGAACCCTCGGGTTCCCTGGACTGATAGTCATTTTTCACTTGTCCCTGTTCGACGATAGGTGAACTCGAAGAAGGAAAGAGAACCCCAGGGGGGAAGGGACACAAGGCCGGAATTGGCCGGGAGGGTGCAAGGGTAGAGGGAAGCCCCAACGGGGGAGGGAAGTCAATGCCCATAGTTCCCAAAGGAGGTGTCAAAGAAAAAACATTAGAAACATTCAGAGGCAAAGAAAATTGTTGCTTACCCGACGACAGTTGAGTTCTTGGTCTAGCCAGCAGAGAGGATTTTTGAGCCTTTGTGAGTAGTGAGCCTTTGTCCACCAAAGAAGGTCCCATTAGTGTAGAAGTATGTAGTTTGTTGTCCTATCTGAAGTCCCTACCCCGAGGGCACCCTACCAGCGTTCCCCCAGAGTCCCCACGGTCTGGTCTTATTCTGTCCATCTCATGCCCTAACGCAGTAACAAGAGTACCTCGATACTTCCCTTTAAAGGGTAGAGTGCATTCTGCCACACCATGTCCATATACATGGCATCTATGTCACCTAAACGAAATGCCTTTATAATCCAGAGGTTGTAAAAATATACCAAAGGATGCTTTGATTTTTATCTCCTTTAGAAGACCCGGCCTGAGATCCAGTCGCACCAAGATTCTAGCAACAGTCATAAGCCTCGATTCCTCAAAAGAGTAGTCGGCCTCCAAGAATTCTCCAAGCCTATTTCCAAAGGTCGTGAAGCACACAGGGTTCCAAAATTGCATGGGAAGGCCCGGTAACCAGACCCATACTGGAACGACATCAACTTTCTCCTTCTTGGCATCAAAGTTTGAGGTCCAATGCTTGAGAACAATTAGGGTACCCCCCATCGACCAGACCTTTGAGAGGACCTAGTCCACATCCGAGGAGGCCTTTAATACAAAGGAGAACCATCCCCTTGCCAACAAACGAATGCAGGGAGAGGAGGTCAGATTGGAGCCCCGGGAGTTTTCCACCCAAGAGCAAAGAAAAGTAGTTCCCAGACTTTTACCTCTTGCTCTCCCTACCACCGCTAGCTCAGAAAACTCTACCACTCGATCCATATCAATGTCTTCTCCAAAGACCAGACAATCTGGGTCAGAGCGATCACGAGCGCATTGGGTACCCTTTGGCATTGAGCACTTTGAAACCCCAGAAACCTTGGGGCGTTCTACACTTCCTTTCTGATTCAAACCCTTGGAGCCATGTCCCTGAGGGGGATCAGCAAGACTGGAAGCCCTGCCAGGAGAGATATCCCTGCCAAAATAAGTGCCTACCATCGACGCAGGTTCCAAAAGAGGTCTCGGGTCATTGAGTAGTTATGACGGGAAAAAAAGGGCTCCCGGATAGTCCTCCCCTGAATCTTTCTGAGATGTGTCCTAGTTAGCAACAATATTGGTAGCCCCAGGTTTGGATCCAAGTCTAGTGAAAAGACCTTCTGACAAAACTGGAATCGGTTCCAGTCCATCCTCCAAGCCCACTAAATAAGACACCGTTGATCCATTTTTCAGCCTTATCGAAAAAGACAGAGGAGACAGGGTGTGATTCCCCAAGAAAATTCCAGATGTCAAGGGAATGTTCAAGTCCTCTGGAATCAGCTCCTCAAGGCCCAAAGTAGTAAAGACGGGGTTTGATGGGGACCCATTAATTGTTCCATCCTCCATAAATCCTAGGTCTGACACCCCACTTGGGTCCATACTGATCCTGTCGAGAATAAACCAAGGGTTCACAGAGAAAATCTTCAAAGTGTGTTCTGATCGAAGCCCCCACAAGTAGTTTAAAGCCACCGCTACCTCCCTGGCCTCAGAACCTGTCATTTACACCGTAGATGGAGTAAAGACTGGTTCCCTACCCAGCCGTCGACCGTCGTGCCCACCTTCCACAACTACTAGGGCACCAAAACGACCTCCATTAAACTGTGAACCCTATCCGATTAACTCCAAACCATGTTGAAACCCTAACTGTACTCCCTAAATTTATTAATATTTATATATATTAAAATTTAATTATTAATATGACTATATATATAATATATCATATTTTATCATTTTAATAATATACATTGTACAGTGTGCACTTAAAATTTAAATCTTAATAATTTAATTTACAGTCTAGTATAAACTATACACTATACAGTTTTAAATTTATTATTTAATTTATTTTATATTTATTAAAAAATTATAATAGTAATTGTTAATCAATAATTTATTAAGTGTTTTACAATTTGTGTAGTGTATTACAATTTTATGAAATTTTAATTTAGTAAACTGGAATATATTAATAATTATATTAATTTAAATTTTTAATTTACAGTAACAATTTAATTTGCAGTCACTATTGTACCCTGTAACTATATAAATTTGAAATTTGTAGTTACAAGCTACAACAGTAAACTTCATTGTTATAGTTACAGGCTACAATCACAGTTATAGTTACAGGCTCACATTAATAAACTTAATAAATTAAAATATTAATTATTAACTTCTTAAATCATGTAAAATTAAATATTAATCTAAACTTTGAAGCCTCTTTTAAAACTTTTGATTTGTCATGACTTATTTTGTAATTTTTTAAAATCCGTGAAATATTTCAGATGGAAAACCCTTCTCAATATCCTCAATCTGAAATGAGAGGACCTCCAAATACAATTCCTGAGTCCAATGAACACTCAATTTCCAGTGCCATAAATGTCAAGAAACCCTTGCTGCAATTTGTCAAGAAGGTCACTCAAAACAAGAGGAAACACAGTGGTGGTTCAGAGCAATGGTTATGCAGCCTTTGCAATCATCTATTAAGGGAAGCTACACTAGAGTTTATCATCATCTATTGGCTATTCTAGATGATGGAGTACAAATATGCACTTGCCCATTGGAAAAAATAATTGAAATGACTAAACTTCACATGGTTGCCACAAGTGGTACTATTCTTGCAGAGGAAGAGGAGGACAGCCCTTCCATTTTTTTAAAAATGATATTTCCTAACTCAATGGAATTCTCTCATGGAGAAACTCATGACCATGATCAAGTTGATTCAGTAGGGGTTTCTAGTAACATTGTTTCAAGTAGGAAAGTTTTTGTCATAGAGATGTTCAATACACAACGCAAGGAGGAGGCAGATGATGTAG
>ML811999.1:0-20365 GCA_009831015.1 Picea engelmannii
ATTTCATAAAATTAAAGTTAAACATTATATGGCAACTCTAAATTTAAATGAGTGATGCATCTCAAATTTAATTTAAAAATGGAGAAATCATTAGCGTGTTCATAATACATTATACATTTTATAAATAAAACAACAACAACATCAACATGATATGAAAAAACATAATATACATGACCAATATACATGTTAAATATACATGTCAAATATACATCTCATCAAAATCAATAAACATGTCATGCATACATCTCAAGTCAAATATTCAACAATCAATATGCATGTCAAGTATCACTACTAGTTAGGTCCACCACCATAGGAAAAGGAATCAGTGCCTTTGCTACCATAGGCAAAGTGTATATCATAGCCCATGCTAGATAACCATGATAAAAGTAGAGATGTCTAATATATCTCTCCACCAAGATCATGTGGAAGATTAGGATCAATGGATGTTGTAGCGGGTGACACATGTGGAGGAGGAGGAGGATCAGTGGATGGTGCAACTGGTGACACATGTGGAGGAGGAGGAGGATCGATGGATGGTGTAGCGGGAAACACATGTGTAGGAGGAGGAGGATCAGTGGATGTTGAAACTAGGTGACACATGTGGAGGAGAAGGAGGAGGTGGTGGAGGGGATAAAATTCTGAAGGACCAACTGGTGGAGGATCAGGAGCATCATCGTCAGAAGATGAGCTAGGTATATTGGAATGAGCATCATCCCTCAATGTTTGGATGAGGTTGACGACACTAACAATACAACGCATGAGTGACATCGTGTCACGACGAAGGGTCGACCATATTGCAGATAGCTCTGGTACCCAAAATATCTCTCTAACATTTACACGTGTCATTCCTTCCCTATAAATCAAACCACATATGTGATCTACCACCTCAATTCGGACTCTCGGATCCGACCTGCATGGCATGCTCGATCTATGTATTGGAATATGATGTTAATATGCCTCATCCATTTCCTCATCATGTTGGGAAGTCTCATCCCCAACATATGTGTCAATATCTACAAAATAATAGACAACATTAATCAGATAATTTAAACAAATGTTACAATAAATTACATGTGCATTAACCAAGAAAAAAAAATATGCAACTAGATTTATCAAAACATAATGATAATACTAATTATGTCATTTGGTGGCTCGTTTGCAATAAATAGGATGTTCTAGCATCCTCTCCAACCAAAAAATCACATATCTCTCTTTGGATTGGAGTAAAAGGCCACTTTGTTTTGCCCCTCTTAGGAAACATCTATGCCCACATGTGCATACACATCTCAGTGATAGGCCTAGGAGGGAAGCGGGGTATTATCAGTCGAGTGACATGAAACCTATCAAAATTTAATGTAAACAACTCTGACGTAAAGGGGAAGAATAACCTCCCATAAAAAAATAGTGTGACAACGATCTAATGCAAAACAAAACTGGTGCAAAACAATTTCCAACCACCTAATCAATCGGGGCCTTTGAACTACACTATCTACATAGTACATCAATGAAAAAATAATGTGATTCCCATTAGATATAAAGTGTGCAAGTGCCATGAAAATAAGATACATAAACATAACCTCATATACACCAAATGAATATATCAGCAACCAACCACTAGCAACCTAGAAATTTGAAGTGCGCACAATCTCTAGACTAGCATATATCTGCACATATGTTAGTTGGGTCTCTCTTGCAATGTCGAGCGGTAGATCATGGAACTGGGGCCAACCCCCCCTCCCCGCCTAGAAAAATTAGTGATAAAATAAATATCCTCCTCTATGGGCTAATACCACAGATTGAGATCGATCATGAATGTTTGTTGATCATGATTCTAGCAACAAATCATTTTTTGTAAAAACAAAGAGTTCATGAGGGATGTAACCTCCTCATAAAACTTGAGGAGGCCAACATCCCTCAAAAGTAAATAATTTTTTGGTGCAATATGGTGAGGGATCCTCTCCATCTCCCTCTCTATAGCCTCCCACTCATGTACAAAGTTGTATGTGTTGACTCGCTACTACTACTCCTGCTCCTGCTCCCGCACTCGTCGTCCTTATCTTTGATTCACATACATTGTTTTTAGGCACACACACACACACACATATATAACGAATTGAAATTATAAAACACACACATATATAACCATTTTGTATTTATCAAAAACTGAAATTAACTTATGTTTGCAAAAAAAATGTGGTAAAGTAATCGGTGCACCTTTAATAAAAAAAATATGTTCTATGCACGGTGCGCTTTATCATAACACAAGCATAGTACTAGTGCTCTTTGTTGTTTGGTGCATTTGTGCTACATCTGTCATTAAGCACATTGATATGAACTATTAAGGTGCACCATTAAGTTTGATGAACCATGCTCACAATTTTGACTGTGCTCCATGTTGTATGGTGCACCGATGCTATGTTAGTAACTAAATGCCCTGGTGTGTGTTATTCCATGCAATGCATCGTTAAGGTGCACTGTTCTGTTCGGTTCTCCATGTTTCTTGGAGCCCCAATGTGTATTTATAATGGTGCTATTTTAGTCATTAAACGCATGGAATCATAAATTTTACACATGCAATGCTATGTGGTTCAACGGTATGATTATTCCATAGAACACAGCGGTTTTGTGGTGCTTCATCTAGTGATGTGTGGTATTCAATAATGCACCGGTCATGAGACATTATGTTAGGTAAGGGTCATTGGTGCATTCAAGTTGTTAGAACACGTTGGTAGGTTTATTATGTGAAAACAATGTCTCTTCTTAAACAGAGCCATCAGAAATGCAGCTTCCCATTGCGCAATGCTTAGTGTTTAGTGGTGCGTTTGATAATATTTTACACACCGTCCATGGTGATTTATGTAAATTCATAGGATGCACTATCGGTGTTGATTTTTGTGAATTCACGGGTTGCACCACATTAAGGGTGAGTTGAAGGTGTGAAGCACACCATGCATAAAAAAATTTAAATTGGAAAAATGCTAAATTTAAAGCCAATTTTAAATTTTAATCCAATTAAAATTAAAATAGGAAGGTAACAAACAATTGACCTGGTTTCTTCTTGCCCAAGGATGTATGGTTGTCTCTTAGAGGAAAAATGAAATTTTCAACCTTTTTCTAGAATTGGAAAATGTATGGAATCTACAGTGGCACTAAGGAAGCAACACTATAGAGCACTACAAACAGGGCAGTTGTAGAAGGAGGGTGAGCATTGGTGCTTGTGTGAGAGGTTAGAAGCACAAAAGGAAATGTAATAATGAAAATCGGTTTCGTAATTTTTTTTATTTTACCCACCACGGTACAACCGATAGTAAAATGCACCCATGCATTGGGTAGCGCACGGGTACGCTTTTTGTTTATTTTACCCTATCGCGGTGTGCCATATACTTGGATGCACCTATGCCTTCGATCTTTTGTAATGCACTGCTTGGATTTTTGGATAATTATTAAAAAAACTCCACGATTGTATATATATTGGAATCTTGGATATATATATATATATGCATTGGGTAGCGCACAGGTACACTTTTTGTTTATTTTACCCTATCGCGGTGTGCCATATACTTGGATGCACCTATACCTTCAATCTTTTGTAATGCACTGCTTGTATTTTTGGATAAATATTAAAAAAACTCCACGATTGTATATATATTGGAATCTTGGATATATATATTATTTTTTTCGGTGCGCAAATATTGTAAATGCGCCAATGTGCAACTGTTATCTTAGAGCATTGTTATTCATTTTATATTTTTAAAATAAAAAAACAATATTTTAGTATTTTATATTAATAATGGTTATCAATGCACTTTAATTTGTCAACACCATTGTGTTATGTTTTTTAGCACACTGATGCGCTCAGACTATGGAAGCACATCAATGTAAAAACACCTGCAAAAACCTCCGGCCACTCACATCCACTATAAACATATAAGGAATGGTTTTGGGGGGGAGGTTCCATAAAAACCTTTGCTACAAGGTGTTCTCCTTGTAGAGACATGGGCCATACGTGGCCATATAATGATCATACGATCCATACGCACTTACATGTGGTGAATCCCTCTCACATGGACTAACATTTCTTTTCCAGAGTTGGATTAACACTAGTATGGTCGATTTCTTCATTGCTAGAGAGAATTTATTCCTCTTGAATGTTAATCCATTCCCTAAGTTGAATTTATCTCTACTTAGATCAATTTCTTAGCTACATGAGCGATTATTGTTACCTACAGGATGCACAGTTGTGCAATTGCAGTAGATCAGGTCATACACTTTGTACATGCTAGCAAGAGGTTGTCTGGTGGGTTAACATTATGGAGAAGTGAAGTAGTGGATCACTCCCTTAGAGATCTTATTTAATATTCACATTTGGATAGAAATTAAGAGAAATTGTATATGATTAATTTTATGTCATTGTTGGGTATGTTTCCATTAATCCAAACTTGTTGTTAAAACATTATTTGTCTTTGTTCAAGCTAATGTGATATAATTTGTTTGGTATTAAGGGAAGAAATTCGTGTAGAATTGCAGCATAGTCCATAGTGTTCATATTCGCAACCATCATAAGTAGAACGCTCCAACCATGACATATTTCCAGTGACTATTTTGTTTGGAAATTCAGGAATCACCTTACAATATTTTTGAGTGTGGGGTATGAGTGCCCAATTCATTACAATCCCTGAGCATTAATATTCCTCTCGCTACTTGAGCTACATATCATTTGTTGTTGGAAGATTATTTTGAAAGTGTTGTATAAAATTATTGTAGACAACATTGGTGATTGGATACTATAGTTAAAACCAAGCACATGAATAAATCTCCATTGCCTTCCCTTCCCTTAAGGAATCCATTGCCGATATCATTCTAGTGGATGCAATTCCTAGTGTGTGAAGCATGACGGAGTAACTTGAACAACTCCAAAAAAATTGTGGGAGCATACACTTACCAGTTTCTTATGAGAAGGATGGCCTTAGAAGGAGAAGTTGGCACATTGAATTGCACCAAGCATAAAAGCTAAAACTTGGAGACCTAATTGGCATATTGGGAAGTAAACTATTTAGAGTTCTTAGGGATAAAGTGCTTGTAGAGCTTTGATTTTTGACTTGCTTGATTATCATTTCCATTTCTATATGTTTGATGTGTGTATGTTTCATGGTTAACTCAAGAACATAATCCTTTCATCCATTAGAGAGACAAGGATCCTTGTAAAGTGCAAGAGGTACAAAGGCCTAGTGGCTTTTCTACAGACAAATTCATTTATACAAGTCTGAGAGATAGATAAAAAATAGAATTTCCGCAAAGGATCCATGTTGGTGAAGTGAGAAGGATATAAGTCCCTTGTTTATAGATCATATGGTATCAAAGTAGTTGCATATTTTACCATGACAGATGCCAGAATTTTGGATAGAACATTTCATACCTCGGCATGGATAAAGCAAGAAAAAAAAATTGGAAGACTTAGGGGCCAACAATGCTAGGAATTGAGAAGAGAATGAACACTTGAAAGAGAAGGTTCGGATGTTCAATAAGAGTATGGAATAGATGGAGAAGCACCTTGATGCATCTAAGAAAAAATTCCTTACTAAAGAGGAAGTTTGAATAATTCCAAGTCTCCTTCAATGCTATCATGGAAGATTGGTACAAGCACAAAATGTAGTGTGTACACTTGGGAGAGAAGGTCATTCAATTAGATAGTTGATAAGAGAATAGACTCACTTAGATGATGGAACAACTACAATAGGAGTTTACAATGAAGGAGGAGGCCTTGGAAAAGCTACAATCTACTTCCCAAGTAGGGCCACCTTCTATTGCTACTACCCAAGCCAAAATCATGACATAGACCACTTTGGTAAGCTCACCTTCCTTGGATTTCTCTCAAGAGCATTTTTGTGAATTTGAAAAGCATACCATATGAATTGGTTCTAAGCTCCTAAGGCATATGGGCTATGATGGACAAGGGCTAGGCAAAAGAAGATAAGGAATTTTGAGCCCCATTATAGATACACCATGGGTCAAGCATGAAGGCCTAGGTTTCACTGGAAGAATGTCAAATCCCATGACCAAGAAGACCATTTTTGTGAAGGAAAAATACATGTTGTAGTTGGTATGCTCATCAAGAGAAGGAGAAACAACAAATAAAGGTGGTATCCCACTACCACCTTATCCTTCTTATGGTGGATAGAAGAAGGGAAACAATGAGAAGAGCTTGAATACTTAGACTACACCATCACTCGGAAGGAGAAGAAATCCAAACAATTGGGGCAAGAAGGAGAAGAAGCATAGGAGGTCTACTTCAAACAAGAAACCCCTTGTTTTTCATTATTGCAAGAGGAAATTCCATAACACTATCAGTTGTTGGTATTCATAGGCTTTTTCATTTTGCATGAAGAAAATCCTTCTTAAGGCATCTTGTTGGGTGAATCAAGCCATATGCCATAGGCTTGATCATTTTCAAAAGAAAAAGGACAAAAAGACTTCTCCAAACCAAAATAAAATTTAGAGGCATTGGAAGAAAAGGACCATCTCAAGCAATCCATACCACAATTCCAAGAACTTATTCCACTGGTGCAAGTTGAGTGAACATTGGAAAGAAAAGTGTTGGAAAATTCATCCAGAGCTTCACCCTAGAAACTGCACAACTAAGAGAAGAGTTTGAAGAGTGAATATTTCAAAAGATGAAGAGCTTCCAACTTCTCTATTCCAATGGGAAGAATTTATCCAATGAGAGATAGCAGCACATGAGGTATGCATCACCAAAAAAACAAATGATAGATCGATGCCAAGGGTAGCCACATTCCAATGGTTTTTTTTATCTTGCATCAGAAGAATTCATTCTTGAATATGTGTCAGATATTGGTACACATAGGTTAATGACCTTAGGAGGATTTATTGAGAATGTCATTTCATGCTTACAAGCATGTGCAAGAACTGTAAATTCTAACCTTGTACAATATCTACTGCAAACAGATATTCAGAAAAAGAAAAGAAAAGATACAATGGCAAATACAAACATTACAAAGAGATTTTTCCCCTGGAAACCCAAAACCGGGAAAACCAGCATATTCTATATTCATTCATTGTGTTACAATGTTTACAATACAAAATACATATAGGAGCCAGCGGAATCCAAAACCCTAACCTAATGACCTGGATTAGTCCAAAACCATAATTCCTTAACCAGAAATAGAAAACTATCGGCAAAGAAACCATGTGCCGAAAAACCACCTAAATATAATGTGGTCCCGAAAATCCAGTCCCGATGTAGAAAAGAAATTATGGGGCATTGCCCCCGAACCCCCACGCGAGGGGATCCACCCCCCTTCTAACCCCCCTATTACTTATGCAAAGAATGTAACACATACCCAACATTCTTCCACTTGTTGTTTTCTTTGCATACAGGGGGTTACATAGTCAACAATCCAGGGCAGCAATGCCCATGTATCCTCTACACCAAGAGAACTTCTCAGTGCTCACATATTTTTTTAATGAGTCTGCAACATTCTTCAAAGTGTCCACCTTCATTAGTGATACTTTCTTTTCTTCAATCATGTCTCTCACAAAGTGATATTGAACATCAATTTGCTTTGTCTTTGAATGATAAGCAGGGTTCTTCGCCAGAAAAATTGCACTCTGACTGTCACACTCTATCCTTACATCTTGTTATACCAACCTAATACCTGAACACAATCTTTGTAACCATACTCCTTCCTTACTTGCATGAGTGGCTGCCATGTATTCAACTTCTGTAGTTGAAAGTGCCACTACAACCTGTCGTTTTCTCATACAACTTATTGCTCCTCCAAACAGGTTAAACACATACCTGCTTGTCAATCTCCTACGATCCAAATCTCTAGCCCAGTATGCATCCACAAATCCATGTATATCCACCACTCTGTCCAATAACGGTCTTCATTCATAGCACAATCCATAGCTAGCAGTGCCACGCAAATACCTGAAAACCCTTTTCACTGTTGTCCAATGTTCCCTCCCTGGTTTTGACATATACCTGCTCAAAACTCCCACTGCATGTACAATGTCCAGTCTAGTACAGACCATTGCATACATCAAACTGCCAACTGCACTCGCATATGGAACATGAGACATGTCCTCCTCCTCTTCATGTGTCTTGGGACACTAATCCGCAGATAACTTTACACCAACAGGAATATGAACCTTGATCGGTTTACATTCCTTCATATTAAACCTTTGCAATATTGTCTTGACATATTTTCTCTGATTTAACCAAAGTTTCCTCCTTTTCCGATCTCTTTTAATTTCCATGCCCAAAATGAAATTTGAAGCACCGAGATCCTTCATGTCAAATTTAGAGGACAACCAAGTTTTCACATCCTGGATAATCTCCTTGTTGTTTCCTATCACCAACATGTCATCCACATATAAGACCAAATAAATCAAATGATCACCAATTAATTTAAAATACACATAGTGACCTTCTTTGCTTCTTGTGAAGCCAAGTCCCAGCATATAAGTATCAAATTTTTGATACCACATTCTTGGTGATTGTTTTAAACCATACAGGGACTTTTTCAGCTTGCATACCAGCTCCTTCTTTCCCTTCACAGGATAACCTTTTGGTTGCTTCATATAGATTTCTTCTTCCAGATCCCCATGTAGGAATGTTGTCTTCGCATCCATTTGTTCTATTTCAAAATCAAATGCAACAGCAATAGATAATAGAAATCTTATGGAGGTTAACTTGGAAACAGAAGAAAAAATCTCACCAAACATCAATTCCCTCAACCTGGGAATAACCCTTTGCTACTAACCGAGCTTTGTATTTCTCCACTTTTCCTTCTGCATTCAACTTTTTTTTAAATACCCATTTATTGCCAATGGGATTTCTTCCAGTCGGCAACTCCACTAGATCCCAAGCCTCATTCTTATCCAAAGATGTCATTTCTTCATCCATGGCCCTTTTCCAGAGATTTCCATCCTCTGAATCCACTACCTCCCTAACAATTCTAGGATCATCATCAATAATAGACAAAGAAAAATTTGAACAGAAATCAGATGGACTATACCTTTTCGGTAGCCTTCTTTCTCGATCCGATCTCCTCAATACTAGAGTATGAGGATCTTCTTCTTCTTATTCATGTTCTTCTGTAGAGTTTGATTCATCATCCTTTAAATCAAACTCTATATTCTCTGGTTCTTCCTTACTTGGTAGGGCTTCCTGTTTAACAACATCCTTCATTTCTCTAAATACCACATCTCGACTATACACTACCTTTTTAGTTTATGGGTTCCAAAGATTATAACCTTTGAGACCATCTTTATATCCAATAAAGATACACTTTTCAGCCTTCTTATCTAGCTTACTCATGTTTTCATTTGGAACATGAACATATGCATCACAGCCAAAAACCTTGAGATGAGTGAGAGAAGGTTCCTTACCAGTCCATACCTCTTGTGCAGTCTCGACATCCAACGCTAATGAGGGTGATATGTTGACCAGGTAACATGCAGTACCCACTACCTCTGCCCAGAATTCTTGCCCTAACCCGGCACCACTGAGCATGCACCTTGCTTTTTCCATCAGCGTCATGTTCATCCTTTCTGCAACTCCATTTTGTTGAGGTGTATATGGAGTAGTCTTATTCCTTGATATGCCGCACTTCTTACGGAATTCTTTAAATTCATTTCCGCAGAACTCTCCTCCATTATCTGTCCTCAACACCTTAATTCTTTTCTCTGTTTGATTCTCAATAAGAGCCTTAAACTCTTTAAACTTGTCAAAGAATTCAGATTTCTTCCTGAGGAAATATATCCAAGTCTTCCTCGAGAAGTCATCTATAAATGAGACATAGTACACAGATTTTCCCAATGATGGGACTGACACAGGTCCAAAAACATCATTGTGAACTAGCTGTAAAATTCCTTCTGCCCTCGTTGCACCAGAGGGGAATCTTACCCGATTTTGCTTCCCATATAGACAATGTTCACAGAAATCAAAATCTAGAGAGAAGTTGGACATACCTTCAACCATACCTTTACCATGTAGTAGTCGAAGACCCTTCTCTCTGATATGCCCCAGTCTTTGATGCCATAGCATAACCTTTTCTCCAGAGATTGTAGAAGTTCTTTCTTCTTCAACTCCAATATCAGGAACAATGGAACTATTACACCCATCATTAATAGTGCTTCTGTGTAGCTTATACAGAGTTCCAAACCAAACTCCCCTCAGCAAAACCATTTCTCCTCGAACCATCCTACAGGTTTCCTTTTCAAATATCGTTTTTACCCCTGCATCGTCCATTTTGCTTACAGAAATCAAATTTCTGGCCAAACCTGGGATGTGCAGAACACCAAACAGTGTTCTAATCCTTCCATCTATGAGCCTCAACTTGACCCTTCCTCTTCCTATGATTATGGTTGTTGAATCATTACCTAAGAAAACATTACCTCCATCATACCTTTCATATTCACAGAACCACTCCCTTTGGGATGCACCGGAGTCAACCAACCATGACTTAAGATCTGCATGTGTGCTTGAAGAGGCTAAGTACACATCCCCTCCTTATTCCTTGTTGGTCTTTTCTTCTGTAGAAGAAGATTCTTCATATCCCTTCTTTTTCTCAACTTTGGATCTACACTGCTTCTTATAGTTCCCTTTTTTTCCACATCTCCAACATACCCTTACAAAATTTCTAGGAGATTTAGATCTACCCTTAGACTTAGATCTCCCACTTGAGAAATTAGATCTATTTCTTTCCTGGGAACATCCTCTTGCAAATAATGCATCTATGTTATGTCCTTCCATATTCTTCCATCTCATCTCCTCTGACAACAAGGATGAGACCACTTCTTCAAACTTCAAGGAAGTCGTATTACTACCTATGGCCACAACCAGACTATCCCATGAGTCTGGTAAAGAACACAACAAACTGATACATTTATCTTCATCTAAAATTTTAATCTCAACAGATACTAACTGACTTACCACAGTATTGAAGGCATTCAAATGATATGCCACCGAGTCTCCATCTCTCATCCTCAGGTTATACAGCTTCTTTCTCAGGAATAGTTTATTTACCAGGGACTTAGACTGATACAACTTCCCCAACTTTTCCCATAAATCCTTGGTTGTAGCTTCCTCTGACACATTCAGTAATACTAAATCAGAGAGACACAGTCGGATTGTGCTCTTTGCCTTCTGATCCAAATTTTTCCAATCATCTACAGAAGTTCCTATAGGTGCAATACCTAGATCTACCGTGATCCACTGATCTCTTTCCACCAACAGATCTTCCATCTTGAGCTTCCATAGCTCAAAACTTTTCCCATTAAACTTCTCGATCTCCATCTTTGAATTGCTTGCCATTTCTTTTCACCTGAAAAAGAAATACCGCAGATCTCCCACTGTAACAAGGCTTATCATAGTCCCGATCCAAACCCTTGACCACAAAGGCCTCCCCCTGAAGCCAATAAAGATCTGATACCAAATGTAAATTCTAACCTTGTAGAATATCTACTGCAAATAGGTATTCAAAAAAAGAACAGAAAATATACAATGGCAAATACAAACATTACACAAAGATTTTTCCCCTGGAAACCCAAAACCGAGAAAACCAGCATATTATATAATCATTCATTGTGTTATAATGTTTACAATACAAAATACATATAGGAGCTAGCGGCATCCAAAACCTTAACCCAATGACCTGGATTAGTCCAAAACCCTAATTCCTTAACCGGAAATAGAAAGCCATCGACAAAGAAACCATGTGTCATTCTCATATCCTTCTCATATCCTTAATGAGGATCCCATTATTTTATTTAGCAAGGCCCTTAGGGATGTAGATTTGAAGTAAGGCATCATGGAAAAACATACTTATGCACTAGTTAAGGCCTTAAAAACTTTCAGAGAGAATTTGTTTTTTCCAAAGATAATTTATTGTGTGCCTCACATATCAGTAAAGATATGTTATTCTAACCTGACACAAATAGAAGAAGGGGAAAGTGGATTAATGAAACTGAAGAATATGATATTATAGTTAATCCAACCAAGCTAATAAAGGGCCAATGATTGCAAAGAATAATGGAAAATGAACATTTGTAGGTATTAATTATGTTGGAGATTAGGTAGTGTATCCCTAAGATCTAGATCAAGGGGTATCTACCTCAAAGTTTGGTCAAAAGGTGAAAATAAACACCTACTAGTATAAATCCCCTTGGTATCAGGATGTCACTCATTTTCTTTCCACTTCTCAATGTCCAAATCGGACGAACAAATCGCAAAAGATATCGTTGAGAATTAAAGCATTTAAATATTGCGCAATAAATGTTGAATTACATTAGAGGATCCAAATGTTTTTCTTCTCAAGTGTATGCTCAAGGATGAAGTTTACTATCTTGTTAAGGATATGCATAGAGGGATTTGTGGAGGACATTATGTAGCCATGGGAAAAACTCATAAAATTTTGAGGTTTGATTATTAACCTCATCCCTCTTTGGTTTTGTACACAAGTTTAATATGTATTTCCACAAATGTTAAATCTAGAAGGAAAAATGTCATTTCCCTTCCTTTAAAACCTATTCAAGTTGAAGCACAATTTTAAGAATGGGGTCTTGACTTTATATTTTAAATCCATTCCCTTCTAGTGGTGAGAGTATATGGACCTTAATAGCCACTAAATATTTTACAAAATGGGTGGAAGTTGTTCTAGAAGGAAATCCAGTGATCAATTTGTTATTAGAGTTCTTGAAGAAAATAGTGTGTTTAGATTTGGTTGTTCACATGTAATTGATAATGCTAAATAATTTAGTTCCCTAAAGCTAGTAACCTTTTTTTCATAAGTATAACATTATCCTAGGGAATTCCTCCAAATATCACCCTCAAGTTAATGGCCAATTTGAATCTTCTAACATGAACCTAATGAAGGGTATCAGGAAAATCCTGATAGATCAAAAATAAAAAACCTAGGATTCTCATCTCATATATGAATTATGGGCAGACGTGATTAGTGTGAAAAGAGATATAGGAAAATCACCTTTTCAAATGGTTTATGGTCTAGAGGTTGTTATGTTTATCCAATTGTAACTCTTGGTCATGAAGTTGTTATAGGATGTAGTGGTTGAATCAAACAAGTACAAAGGAAGGATAAATCATCTTGTCGGGGTTCAAGAATAAAGGGATCAAGTGTATGGAAAATTCAGAGAATACCATTAAAGTATGAAAAATATATTTGGTAAGAAATCTAAGCCACAATATTTTTAGGCTTGTGACCTAGTTTTGTTATGGGACAAAAGGCATGAGGTCTTTCTTGGGAAACATGGTAAATTTGACATTTTATGGATGGAACCTTATTGGATTGATTTTGTATGTTTCCATGATTCTAATTATTTCCATTTGGAAATTTTAGATGGAGAACTTTTGGTGTTGTTGTCAGTGGAAGGCGTCTCAAGCATTTATTGCTCAAGTAATATTTCAAGAGGTCCTACCTTGTACTATATTAATTCAGAGCTTCTTTATTTCATCTTTCATTCAATTTTCATTTCATTTCTAGTTCCTATTATTAGCGATTTTAGTATTTTTGAAACATGATGACCTATGTATTCCTCTGCATTTCTAACTCCATGGCCCAATGGATAAAGGCATTGATTTTCTCTTCCAAGAGTCTGATTCTTGGCACCTCACAGGGAGGATCCATCCCATACTAAGATCCTATGTTGTCCCCCAAGGATACTAACCCCAATTTTTACTTAGAAACCCTTGGGATATACAATTTTAGTTCAAATTAGATATCTACACCTAGACTAGATAATGTACTCCATTAATATCAAAATTGATATCACCCTTTCTACATGTTATTTTTTTGAATGGTTCTAAGCTCTAAAGGCCTAAATTTTGTACCATGTTCACTTTTACCTCGAACTCCTACCACCTTCCTCCTTTTCCCTAACTCCTTGAGAAAATAGTAAGACATTGTTATATTCGGAGCACTTTTGTTGTCTAAAGAGGAACCTTTGGATGTGTTAAAAGGAGATCAACATAGGATAAAGCTTGTGGTTTTAAACATGATATCACCTTAACAAGGGGTATTTTTCCATGCACAAATGAGACCACTCCCATTCAAGGAAGATCAATGATCCACTTCCCTCACGATGTTTTGTAAGCAGCTCAAGTGAGGAGGTCCCATTTCTCATAGAACAATTAGGAATCTCCAATTGGAACACATGGATGATTGAGGACAGTCATAGAAATTTTCAATATGGAAAAGTAAGGTACCCATTCCATCACGAATGGTCAAAATGTTTTCCACTAGAAACACATGGACAATCAAGGATGAAATAGTGGGGGTGCACTCTCTCGTGTAAAATATTGGGATATAATGGAATATATAATAGCCAATCAGAGGCATCATTTCACCTTTGACAAAGGTCTCCATATCACCCTATGCCAAAGATTGAATAACACATGGAGATTAATTTCTATAAACAATGTCTTAAGTACAAGTTTTTCATTAATGGAAAGATTTGATTCTTTAAGGTCACATGTTCAAATTGTCTTATAAGTGACAAAAGATATTTCAAAAGGAGGACAAGAAGAGAAATAAAGAGTAAATATACAATGAGGGGGAATCTAATTCAAATAAATTCAAAACAAATGAGTCAAAACATAAATTTGCAAGTCAACCTAAGCACAGTTGGTAATGATATTTTTTATACTTTTGGATCACAATCTTCATTCTTTGGCCCTTTATTTTATATTTAGTCTATTAGAATTAATTATATAAAGTTAGGAAAAGTTGAAAGAAAAAACATAATCTTTCTTTGATGGTTGATTCACCTACTGGACCTAGATTAATCCCTATTAATTTTTATGAGAAGACATATATGGATAAATAATTCAAAACCTTGTGAGATGGAACTATCCCTCCTAAAGAAGGTTCCATTAATGTGAAGAAGTTGTTTGGTTATCAAGCCGCACAATCCTAGTGGACCCAGTAGTAGATACTTACTCCTTAGCAGAAGATGACATATGGGAAACAAGTCCCATAGAGTGTTAAACACTTGGCTACAAGTATACTAGGCTAGTAGATACCATAACAATAGATCTGATATTTACAAAAATAGCCAACTAAGCGAATGGGCCTAAATGTCTAATTGTGCAAAGTTTTGGGATTCAAACAAACAGAAAGGAAAAATTAAAAGCATAACAATTTTTCAATTATACTCCTACCATTTTTCCTTGATTTACAATGATATGATTTAGTGGATGGTTACCTAAACCTAATTGATTTCCTAGAATCAAATATTAGGACAATACATGAAGGAGAGGAAGAGGAGAAAGCTATGACATCAAAATCATCAATAATTTTGTGAAGGAATTGCTACGAAGATTTTGTAAGATCCTTGTTCATTATTGTTTCAATCTTCATCGGTTTGAAGCATTAGTCACACTTTCTATAGAATAGAGTCGAGAATAATCTTTGTGTAAAGGGTATCATAGAAACCTAATACAAAGGCTAGCTAGCCCCTTGGTACCACACCCACACACATATTCTGAGGAAATGTACTACACACACACACACACACACACACACACACACACACACACACACACATATATATATCGAGGAAATGTACTACACACACATATTCCAAGGAAATGTGCTCTCAGAAAACCCTCTGAATACTTCCCCGATATCCATGGATGGTAACATGTTGGCCCTGATTACGAGGCCTCGCCCTGAGGGAATCAAGAGAGTCGAACTCATGACCAACAACANTATATATATATATATCGAGGAAATGTACTACACACACATATTCCAAGGAAATGTGCTCTCAGAAAACCCTTTGAATACTTCCCCATGATCCATGGATGGTAAATTGTTGGCCCTGATTATGAGGCCTCGCCCCGAGGGAATCAAGAGAGTCGAACTCGTGACCAACAACAAGCATGATAAACTCATGTCTAGCTCTAGACGAATTGATCTAACCCTCAGGGCTATATATATATAGCAGAATTGGCAGCTAGCGAGGCTCATACTCGTGTGACACAGGGTCGATTATGACCGCTACCACTATAACCTCCAGGTATGCTAACATGACCCCACATGCAACAAACAAGGTAAGTTGAGGTTTCAAACTAGTGACTTCACATAATAGAGTGCCTTAACAGTACACTCCATCATCGTCTATTGTACACCTCAGGGGATATAGTACCATATAAATATTGGTTGAACTATTGGGTTGCATATTTTATAATCATGAAAGTGGAAATTTTTTCATTGATGGATTAATAAAAACTTCAACATGTTATTAGCTTTTCCCTACCAATTGATAGTCTCAAGTTCTATATTGAATGAATGAATGGATCTTTGTCTTGTATGCGTCCATTTAATTTTCCTTCTTATGAAATGAATATTTAGAAAGTAGTTTTTGACCTCCTCTAAGTTTAATTTTGTGATTTGAAGGAGAGGAAGAGGAGAAACCTATGACATCAAAATCATCAATAATTTTGTTAAAGAATTGCTACGAATATTTTGTGAGAGCTTTTTTCTTTATTGTTTCAATCTTCATTAGTTTTAAAGGACTAGTCACACTTTCTATAGACTAGAGCCGAGAATAATATTTGTGTAAAGGGTATCATAGAAACCCAAGACAGAGCCTACCTAACCCCTTGGTACTGTATTTATATTGGTTGAACTATAGGGTTGAATATTTTGTAATCATGACCATGGAAACTTTTCCATTGACAGAATAATAATAGCTTCAGCATGTTATCTGTTTTTCCTTGCCAATTGATAGTCTCAAGTTCTGTATTGAATAAATGAATGGATCTATGTCTTGTATGTGTCCATTTAATTTTCTTTCTCATGAAATGAATATTTAGAAAGTAGTTTTTGATCTCCTCTAAGTTTTATTGTGTGCTTCATCTTGTTGTCTTTCAAATATATTTTCATGATTAAGGCACCCTTCTTGAAAAAATTGGTAATTATGTGGATCTATTGAGGTTTTTTAAAGTTTCTTGATCACCACAATTCAAAACCCTGTATAATTGTGGAAATGTATGTGGGAGCTACAACACAAAATCTATACAATCGCATGAGCTTAATTGGATATATATGACGAGGAGTATCCCCCTCTGATTGGAACTTGTTTCCTCAAGGAGAAAGTGGTGAAGGGTTTCCTCCACATATTCCTTGGTTTTGTCCTTATGAAAGAAAGTATAACTTAGGGGACAACATGATCCATATCCATCATGCATTACCCCATGTTCATGCATCATTACTCAATGTATGTTTATTTTCCTCTTTCCATATCTTAGTGTATCACTTTATCAATTACTATCATGTACGAGACTGCAAATCAATTAAGATAAATTAGCTTCTTGAAGAAGTGTTATTGTTGTTTATTTCTCATCATTTGTGCATGAAACATTCCATAGACCATTGATTTGAAGTTGATATGAAGGATGTGGTTAGGTTAGGTAAATGAGGTCTTCTGGTCAAATCCACCTGGGCTCCTCAAGGTTAGGAATGCATGTTGTATGCCTATGACATTTACATCAAGTGTCATTCACATAATGTGAGGAACTGCCTCGAGGATTTCCTAAGGAAGTTGACCATTGATTTGAAGTTGATATGAAGGATGTGGTTATCCTACGCCAATGAGGTATTGTTGTTGAATTCACCTAGGTTCCTCAAGGTTAGGCATACATGTTGTATGCCTATGGCATTTACCTCAAGCGCCATTCACATAATGATAAGTTACCAATAGTTGTAACAAATAATGACATTTTGATTATCATGGACCATTATGTTGTCCCAATTTGTATGATGAAGGGTCCCTTATTCATATATAATAAAATGTGTTTCTTATTTGATTGCATGGTCTCGTATCATAAAATGTTACATTGTTAATTAAAGATGTGGATGGTTTACATTGTTACAATGAACAAGGGTGTAATCAAATAGAACAATTGTTGAAATGATATAATGCATTGTTTCGATGATCATATCCACTCAATAATTAAAATATCAAAATCGATATTATTATAAAAAAAATTATGATTATTTGAATTTTTTTCAAAAAACAAGAAGCTTCATTTCCATCCCTGCCATGTGGATAAATTCAACAATAAAACATATCGGTGCCTTATATTCATTTCAACACAACAATGTGATCCATACATATTTACACACCAATACATTTAAATTATTCTTACACATCAACACTCTATATGAACAAGTGCACTAGTGCTAATAACTGTAATGAGAGCACCAATGCTCCTCACAACAACAACAACATTATTCCCTTCAACAATGTAGTGTCATTATTGTTATAGCTGTCATTACAAGACTTTATGGTGCACGTTGTCATATATGCACCGGTGATTTTAGATATATAATATGAATTAGTGCTTTATAAATATATAATATGCAACAATGAGTATTGATTATGGACACACTAATGTGGCTTAATAGTGGAGGTTTTTTTTAATAATTTTGCCTAATATTGTAAAACTAAAAACCTTTGCTAGGAGGTGTTTTCCTTGAAGTGTGATCAACAAAATGAGAATTTAGAGGCATGGATATCCAAAGAGAAAATGAAATCATTTTTATTTTCCTTCAAAGAAGTCAAGAGATCGGGCCTAGATGGTTGGATCGTGGAATTTTACTTAGATTTTTATGATTTCCTAGGAGAAGAATTATCGAGGTCCTCAAGTAGGGGCCTTGAACTCTACAATGATAACCCTAATTCCTACAAAATGAAGTTAAATCCTTAGATGACTACAAACCTATTTCATTATGTAATTCAGTGTATAAGACCATAACTGAGTCATAGAAAATATATTAAAGGGGATCTTGTTAAAATAAATATCATAATATTAGTTTGGATTTTTGCTGATCAAAATCTGGACCAGGGGGCAAAAATTTGCTCAAATTTCAAAGTGCTCGGAATGCGACGAAAACGGTGCCATTGCGTCTGTCTCATCTTCCCGATTCCGGCAGTATATTTACTTTCTCAAACGGAGTCCGTATGGAGAAGTTATCGCGATTTGTTCGCCAAGGCAAACAGGCAAAAATTTGGGATGCTGATTGTCCCTGTCCGTACAGTCCGTACGGCCACGTGGAGGGTCGTACCATCATGGTGACATGGAAGTTTGATGACGTGGCGTGTTTGTATTGGATGGTGGTTGCCCAATGGAGTGTTGACACGTGTCATTTGCAGCCAATAAAGTTCGGACACGTGGCCCAACCCATTGGCGCCACGTGTCACTATGTGATTGGTTTATATGGTTGCATATATGTAAAATTTATATGGGGAGTCCGCGGGGTTCGACCCCCGGACCTTCCCCATTGCCAAAGCCTTTGAAACACTCCGCTAGCCGACATACCCGCACTTGTTCCTTGTTTGAAAGGCGGGAAATATCATATTTAACTTTACAATTGTGTTATGTTGGAAAGGAGGGTCGGGTCGGGGCTTAGCCCCGACCCACGGCTATATGAAACATATATATATGACTGTAGCGTATACATTAAAGCCCGAATATATGGCGCACATTTGTTTATATTACATTGTATTTGCAATACATTGCATTGCAATGTATTTATAATATGTTTATTATGTTTTGCGTGGGGTTTGAAACCACGACCCGCGTATTTACATTGGCGCGGATTTTTTCAAACAGAAGTTTGTACGGTTGGAACGGCTAAACTCCTTTTTGCGCCCAACCTTTGGTCTTATGGCCATGTGGCCCAGTGCCGAGGCGGTTAGGGGCTGGAGGCGCCCTAACCGTTCTACGGTTTGTACCGGTGCGCGGTTGCGTACGGGTCTTGGTTTTTACGCTTTAAAGAGCGTGTGTGCTAGGTTGATGCACACAGAGGTGCGTTCTGTAGAACCAGTTCCAGCAAAGCTTGAAGGAGGAAAATGGAGGAGGCTTAACTTCTTCATCGTTTGGCCGATTGAGGTGCCGTAAAATCCCAGCCAGGGGTTTTTGGACATGCTGGATCCATTGGTGCCATTTTCATAGCCATTTGAAGACTTCTTCAGCAATTTTTTCATCGTTGAAGTTTCAGCAAGCTCCAGGGAGCTTGAAGCCCGCTTTGATCGAGGACATGGTTTGGTGAGCCTATGTCTGTTTTCTGTGATTTAAATAGCATGTTTGGCTAATTGCTATGCTCTGAACACATTGGGACAGGTTTCAGAGGCTTTTGAGGACTTTTACAGGTGTTTTTGCCAAATAGAAGCTTAGGGAAGCTTATGGCCACATGTAGAAGAGGTCATGCCCGGATGAGCCATGATCCGTTTTCAGAGTTCTATTAGTCGTTTTTGGGGTTTTTATGTGTTCTGATCTCAATGGTACAGTTTGTTTTTCCATTGGAGTTGAGCAGCA
>ML811999.1:35071-102098 GCA_009831015.1 Picea engelmannii
TATTTGTTCTGCTTGAATGATATGAAATGTCAGGGAGTCACTGTCTTGAGGAAAATGGGATAAAATGCTCAAACCCTTAGCAACTATGACTTCCGTGATAGGGTTCTTTTCTTCAAAGATATCCAGATTCCTAGCCAACCAAATTCCCCAACAAACTAACAAAGGAAATGCTTTAATCATTTTGTTGTTGGGAACTTGTAACCAATATTTCCAAGGTTTCTCTACAGATTGTCCTCTCCGAACACATTCTTATCCCAAAGACAAGGACGATTCCTTCCATATTTGAATTGTAAAGGGGTGGGTGATAATTAAATGATTAATCGATTATTCATCAAATTTTCATAGTGGGCACCAACACAGGTCAACAATCTGCTTCTTATTGATGTTATATCATGTCGGCACTTTGTTGAATAGGGAACACCACATGAAAATATGATGTTTTGAAGGGAATTTGATTTTCCACCACCATATAGGCTCCCTCTAATACAAATCCATATTTAGTTGAATATAGCCCAATTTTGGAGTATAAACCCCATTCAGCGCATGTTGTCAAACTAGCTCATCATCTCGATCTGTAAGACGAATATGGGAAGACTACAAAGATTGAATGAATGTAGACTAGAGAAGGGAAAGAGAACCCTCTAGATCTAACCGAGTCTCACTCTTCCAACCCTATTTCCATATAGAGGTTTGTAGGGGATCGATAATCTAATGAATAAAAAAATCCCCCAATCATGAAGATGTGTTATAAGACCTTGGGGAAGGAGATGAGAACGACCAATGCCAGGCCAAGGATCAACACCAAGCTGGAACTTATTACCATCACCAACCCTCTAGGCTAGAACCTCATCAACAAATTTGAATTCTTTGAGAACTACCTTCCAGATAATAGAAACATATCACCAAAATTTGATAGGGTTCTGAATCCAAGATTCCAAAGATTGTGGCATAATATATTTGTGCAAAATCATTGTCTTCCACAAGCTAGTGGTTGAGATTAGTCTCAAACTAACTTTTTCAGCCAAACCCTTTGAAAATAGGAAAATATTCTTTAAACCCCACCCGCCAAGAACTTTTGGTCTAGCTAGACTTTTCTAGTTTGCCCACAAGGGAGTATTCTTGTCCTATTTACCTAACCAAATAAAGTGGAAGCATATATTTCTGGCCTTCTCGAGAACCCCTTTTAGAATCCAAGTAAGGGGTATCCAATACACATGAATAACTTCCAAAACATATTTGACCAAGACTAGCCTCTCATCCCTAGATAGCCATCTAAAACACCAACCCTTTAATCTTTTCTCTAGTTTAGCTAGTAACCAGAGACAATCTTCTTTCCCATAGTCATTCAGCTTAGGATAAAACCCAAGATATTTTAGACCAGTCTCAAAGTCCAAAACTTGAAAAGGAAAGAAATATTTGTAGATATCCAATTCATCTTCTGACAAGCCTGAGACTTTCAAAGTTGATTTACCAAGATTTACCAACAAATATGTGGCATCCTGGAATAATTTTAGAATTTTTGATAACTTCTATACATCTCTTTGAGAGATAATGGCATCATCCACAAACAAAAAATGTGTTATTTTCAATGTTGGCATAATCATGATACCCTGAAACTCCCCTCACCTAGAGGCTTCGCCTATTGCTCTGCTCAGTACTTTAAATACAAGCAGGAAAGGCAGAGGAGAAAGTGGGCAGCCCTACCGAAGTCCATGTTCAAATTTTAAAAAAGGAGAGGCAACTCCATTGATCAAAACTACAAAAGACACGGTAGAGAATATACATGCCATAACCCATTTGATGAAAGGCACCCCAAATCCTAGATGAGTAAGAAGAAGCCTGATATATGACTAGTTGACTATGTCATAAGCCTTTGAGAGGTCAATCTTTAGTATGGCTCCTTTTGATTTATTCACCTTTAGGATGTGGAGACCCTCTTGAGCCACCCTTATGGCTTCATGAATCTGGAGACCTTCAAGGAAGCCAAACTTTTCCCACGAGATTGTGGTCGAAAGAATGACCTTGACCTGCCTAGCTATGATCTTTGCCACCACTTTGTAGATATAGTTACATAAGGAAATGGGCCTGGAGTCAACAAAAGATTGAGGGTTGTCTGATTTGGGGATGAGGGCAATAAAAGATGAGTTGAAAGGAGAATGCATGTGCTCGATTGATAGAGATTCCTCCACAACTGAAAGCAAGTCTTTCTCAATGAGCTCAAAGAAATCAATGAATAATTCCACAGTCCAACCATCCATCCTTGGGATTTTATCCTTTTGGAAAATGTGAAGAACCTCTTTCATCTAGTCCTATGAGACCTCAGCAAAAATATCCTTATTCCCTCTATCATTCACAAACCTCAAAAAGAAAAGAGCCACCCTGACAATGTCCACAATATTCACCCTTTCCTCAACTTTGAAAAGGGCCTGGAAGTGATTTTTCCCCAACTAGGCAAGACCTTCAAATGATGATACTTATTTTCCCTCTTGATCTTTAAGTTGTCATATGGTGTTGACAGCCTTCCTACCCTGAGCATAAGCTTGGAAAAAAATTGTTTTATCATCCCCATTTGCTAAGCAAATGGCTCAACTTTGTTGTCTCTAAACAACCTTTTTTTCCTCAAGGATCTTTATGTTCCTAGATTCTAAGGTTTTGATACCTTCTTTTGTGAGAAATGAAGCATAGCCCTCATCCTCCAAGAGATTAATACTTTCCAACTAGGATTCATTTTTTAATTCTTTCTCTTCCCGATTTCGCTTATTGTAACGTCCTCGGCCATCAACCCCACTGTCGGGCAATACTACTACGTGGAACATTCTCATACTTATATATATAACATGCATATTAAATCAAATTAACACATTTAACGTAGATTTACTACCATCATATAGACTTAAATATAATTAACAATAATTCCACTTGCCACGAAATACATGATAATATTACAAGCATCACAGACATGCATTTTAATTGAAATTAAACACATAATGATACTTATCTTTGAAATTGTAGTAACTCCACCAACTACGTGCATACATTCCACGAACCTCCCAGCCTTAGACCACGCTGCTCATCACGCTCAGTAGTGGGTCACCCCCGAGCTGGGACTAAGCTCCACCCAAGGCAAGATAATCCTAGACTAGGCTGAGGTTATAGGAAAACTGCACAATGTAACCAGAAGGATTCTCTCCAGGAGCCTTCTTACACCCACTACTCACAGAATCTCATTCCCCACATGTATGTTCCACCTAAGAGTATACACCTTCACAAGCACAGTCCATCGGTGCTTCACCTCCCTCTCTGGGTCTCGGCAACAGGTCGGATCAGGAATTCTCAGAGCTCCATAGCTGGTGTTGGAATCTCTCTAGGAGAAAACCACTTCTCAGCAGACTCTCTCACCTGGAGAGAGCTACTCACAGGCCTGACAACCTACCTCTTCTACCACGGGCCCGACAACCCACTTCTTCAGTACACTCCTCGACTCATCTCCAGCTAGGTGAGGACAATAGCAATGGTTCAGCACTCATTCACACAGGGATGATAGTAGCAACAACAGATGGGCATGAGACCGCAAGAAGAAACATCACACGCTAAAACATGGCACAGCTAAGGCGATTACTCAGGTGTCGAGTTCCTCAGAAGACACAGAACGGTTCATAGATTTCTGGTTTTAAGGTGCCTACGTGAATATTGCAAAGGTCGAATATAGAGGCCATGGGATTCACGGAAATACATCGGTCAACTTCACGGTTCTCATTTTCAGGATGCGTGACAAGAAAATTAAGCAGAGGTCGATTACAGAGGTCTCACGGTTTCATATGGAGGATCGGGAAAGCTGGTAGAACAAACCCCCAACTTAGCTTACGCTTCAGCTTTTAACTGCATGCGCCCAAGTCAACACTTGTCTTCTTGGAGCTGCATGCGTTCCCTTTTTGCACGCGTTGCCTCTCGCGGAACTTAGGATAAAAAACATGTCTTTCACACATCTTTGGAATAATAATAAATTATTTTTCTCAAGGACTTAAACCCCTAAGCTTAGCCCCTCTTTCCAACCTTTCAACCCCTATTCCCTTACCCACCCTGTGGAAGCTTATTCCCCCATCACTCTTTCTTCATGGTCGGTCTGCACGCAGCGATGTTTATATATTATATTAATTATCTACATAATTACATATACAAAATCAGGCTCCTGGCCTTTAACACTTAGGCTCTCTGGCCTAATAAACACATAAGTCCACCAGCTTATCAATACTCTACTCACCAGCCTACAAAACATAATTACAATTCATAATATAACTAGGGCATGTCCTTGGAGTATTACAATCCCCTCCCCTTATTTTTGCACTATCCTCAGTGCAACTTTTACACAGCATCGGAAAGATTTTCAAAATCTTCAAAAATATGTGGGTATTCTACCCGCATAGCATCCTCATGCTCCCATGTCACATCCTTAGGACTGTACCAGGTCCATTGGACCTTTACAAGCCTTATGGCTCGATTCCGGAGTTGTTTTCTTTTCCAGTCCAATATGTGCATAGGATGCACTTACAAGACACCTTCTTGCTCCACCTAAATCACATTCCAATCGATAACATGATTAGCATCATGTACATATTTCTTAAGCAATGAAACATGAAACACATTATGTACAGTCATGGATGCAGGTAATGCAAGCATATATGCAACTGGCCCAATCCTTTCTAGGATTTCAAATGGCCCACAAAATCTGGTTGCCAACTTGGTGCAGTTTCCCAGCTTCAGGGAACTTCTATTGGTTTTCACTTTCAGGAAAACATGATCGCCCACTTTAAACTCTCTATGGGTTCTGTTTTTATCGGCATAACTTTTTGACTGTCTTGGGCAGCTTTCAAATTCTGCTTAATCTTCAACATTTTCTCTTCCATTTCTTTGAGCAACTCTAGCCCAACCACTGCCCTATCAGCTGGATTATCCTAGCTTACTAAAGTATTGCACTTTCTGCCATAAAGTGCTTCAAATGGGCTCATATTCAATGATGCTCGATACCCATTGTTGTAGGTGAATTCTACCAAGTGTAGGTAGTCTTCCCATTTAGATGGTTTGTTCATCACATACATCCTTAGTATGTCTTCTATCACTCGATTCACCCGCTTTGTCTTCCCATCATACTCAGGATGATAGGTTGTGTGAAAGTTCAAATTTGTTCCAAACCCCTTGAATAACCCTTTCCAGAAATTTCAGGTTAATTTCGGGTCTCTGCCAAACACAATTGTCTTGGGAATTCCGTGCAATCGTGCCACTTCCTTCATAAATATGCCGGCAGCATCCACTTTTTTGTGAGTAGTCTTTAATGGAATGAAGTGGGTAGCTTTCGTAAGCTTGTCCACCACCACCATGATTGAGTCATGGTGCTTTCCTGTTCTGGGCAATCCTGTGATGAAATCCATTGTCACTACCTCCCACTTCCACTTAGGAATGGGTAAAGGTTGCAGCAATCCTGTTGGGTGCATGTGTTCATCTTTAACCTTCTGGCACTCCATACATCTAGAGATGTATTCAACAATATCTTTCTTCATACCTGGCCAAAAGTAATGGCTCTTGACTATTGCCACAGTCTTTTGGTATACAGGGTGCCCAGCATAAGGTACAGTATGCATTTCTTTCAAAATCGCAAGTTTCAAATCTTGGACATTAGGTACATAAACTTTGTTTTTGTACAGGAGTGTTCCATCAGCTCCAAGCTTATAATCTTCCACTCCTTGCAGCGTCTTACCTTTCTATAGCTTCGCTACCAAATTCCTGTACTGCAAGTTTGTGCTTGCAGCTTCCAAAACTTTGCCTTTAATATCAGTTTGATACATGCTAATGGTCGTAGCATGTAATTCATGCTCTCTCCTGCTGAGTGCATCAGCCACTTTATTCTCCTTCCCTTTGATATGCTTGATATAAAAATCGCACTCACAGAGAAACTCCAACCACCTACTATATCTAGCATTCAAGGTTGGCTGATCAAGAAAGTACTTCAGACCGACATGGTTTGTCCTCAATTCAAACCTCCTTCCCATGAGGTAATGTCTCCATTTACTCAGAGCGTGAAAGATGGCCGCCAACTCCAAATCATGAGTTGCGTAGTTCTTTTCGTGCTCTTTCAACTTTCTGGATTCATAACAAATTACAAATCCATTCTGACTTAGGACTCCTCCCAAGCCTTCTTTGCATGCATTTGTGCACACCACAGAATCTTCATTTGGGTCTGCAATCCTCAATATTGGAGCATTGGTTAACAGTTGCTTCAATCACTGAAATTTTCTCTCACATTCCTCTACCCACTGAAATTTCTTCTCCTTCCTTTGCAAGGAAGTGATACGGTGAGATATCCTTGAGAACCCTGCGATAAACCTTCTGTAATAACTAGCTAGACCCATAAAGGATCCGACTTCCGTCACGTTCTTTGGCGCTGAAAATTTTCTAATGGCCTCAATCTTCTTAGGATCTACATCTATCCCATCCTTCGAAATAATATGCCCCAAGTAATAGATCTGCTCTTAATAAAACGATCACTTGCTCAACTTGGCATATAGATGGTGCTCTCTTAGAACCTGCAACACCATCCTTAGATTTTTCTCACGCTCTTCCTCTGACTTGGAATACACCAAAATGTCATGCAGGAAGACTATGACAAACTTGTCTAGATAGTCCCTGAATACACCATTCATCAGGAACATAAAAATAGTGGGTTTGTTTGACAGCCCAAACGGCACCATTGTGAACTTGTAATGACCATACCTTGTTCTAAAGGCAGTCTTGTTAATGTCTTCATCCTTTATCCTTACTTTGTGATATCCCGACCTGAGGTCTGTCTTCGAAAATATCTTCGCATCCTTCAACTAATCGAAGAGGTCATCAATCCTCAGCAGAGGATATTTGTTCTTTACAGTTACTTTGTTCAATTGTCTAAAATCGATACACAATCTCAGTATCGCATACTTTTTCTTCACGAACAGGACCGGGGCACCTCAAGGTGACATTCTTGGGTGTATATACCCCTTCCTCAGAAGCTCTTGAAGTTTCAGCTCTGGTGTACTCCTTCTATAAGGAGCTTTCGACACTAGAGTTGCTCTAGGCATCAAGTTTACAGAGAAGTCAATATCTCTTTTCGGAGGTAGTCTTGGTACCTCTTGAAATACATCTTCAAACTCCTTTAGTGCCGCATGATCTCCAATATTTGAGACCTTATCATTAGATGCTTCCTCCACATGGGCTGCAAATAATTGACAGCCTTTTCTGTAGCACTTTTTCAGCTGCATTGTTGAGATTTCTCTAATAGCAGCAACTCTAGGAAATCCTTGGATTGTTTTTCGATTTCCTTCCGCATCCAGGTAAGTGAATTCCTTATTACAACATTCCAAGATGGCATGGTGTTGGTCCAACCAGTCCATCCCAATTAGATAGTCATAACAACCTAAAGGAAGAATGTTCAATTCAGCCTTTGTGCTCAGTCCATTCATGTCCACTGGACAAGACTTAAATAACTCAGTGACTTTCCTCTTGGTTCTTGTAACCAGCTGCACTAACCAAGACTTTTCATGTTTTCTTCTCAACAATTGCAAACTTTCCAGCACTCTAGGATCTATATAACTATGGCTAGCCCTTGAATCAATTAAAATAGTAAAGGCATGGTTTTTTATCATACCTTCCACTTCAATCATGTGCGATTGATATTCAGCTTGCTTGTTGTCCAGGGCTGCGTAGATCCTTGGCATTCTAGTGCCCATGTCCTCCATTGTTTCAGCTTGTTGAACATTATGGACAGCTCTCACTTTGCCATTTTTATGGGGACAATATTTGTACTTGTGGTTCCTCTGACAGCCCCAACACTGAATAGGTGTTTTCCTTGGTCTTTGTTCCCCTACGTCATCAATTCTCAGCTCTCTAAATGATGGCTATCCTTGAGGACTATTTCTGAAAAAGGGTGGCTTAGTTCCCTTCTTCCTTTGATCCATCTGGAATTTCTTCTTGTCTTCCCAAGCCTTCTAGAAGGTAGGCTTCTCTCTTTGTTGCTCATATAAGCATTTCGCCCTTCTTATCATTTCTTCCATAGTCTTAGGGTCATCATATTGAATCTTGTCCCCAATGGAAGGTGGTAGTCCACTCTGATACCTTTGAATCTTGATAGTCTCATCTTTGATGAACAGAACATACTTCAGCAATTCCAAAAATCTTTGTTCATATTCATCAATGGTCATGCTACCCAGCTTGAGTTCAAAGAACTCTTTAATATTTTTTTCATAATATCTTTTAGTCAAGTATTTATTCTCAAAATATCTCTTTAAATCTTTCCAGGTGATATCTTTCTCTCTAATGTGTTGCACCTGCACAAATTGATCCCATGACATGGATGTTTTTCCCTTCAGTTGATACATTGCAATTCTTCCTTCTGCATGAGAGGAATAATTCTACAGTTGGAAATATTTCCTCATGCCAAGCAACCATGTTTCAGCATCTTCCTCCTTCTTATGTTCTTCGTCAAACGTAGGAGGCTTAATCTTGTTCATTTCTCCCTTCAATTCATCCACTCCAGATATCGTGTGCTTCATGGTAGGAGATGGGCTTGAACTACTGTGTGCCCTCCTCTTAGAGTGACCTTGGGAATGATGATGGTGTCTACCAACACTCCTTGATATTCTTCCCTCATAACTTTGGTGACTCCCTGTTTTGTTCGAGTCTCTCTCCTTGTCCAACTTCTTTTCTATTTTCTCTGACTCTTCATCAACTTTAAGTTGAATTCTCCCTGTTGTTCCTTAGATTTCATGAGCTTTCTGCTATCTGCTCGGTGAGTTTGGGCATCTTTCTACAATATTTCAATGACTTTCATCATATGCCCTTCCTTATCTGTCTCTTCTCCATGCCCATTGGAGTTCGACCCTTCAACTCCCAAATCAACATCCATCCCTTTAGATTCATTCTCTGAACTGGAAGCATTATGTGTCTCCTCCATTTCTTTACACTCAGTGTCAACCCTAATCAATTTTGGCACTCGTTAAACTTCTGCAAACACAACATGTAGACAACTGGAATTTGTCATGCCATCAATCCTTAACAAATCCCACAGCATTCAACAAATGTGATTCAAGAAAACGTTCAGTTTTCTTTCTCTGTGATTCTCGTTCAATCAAGAATCCATGTAGATTTCTTCTTTCGAAGCTCTGCTCTGCAAAGTTTTCGGGCACTAGCTCCTTTCTCTCAGTCCCCCAACCCACGCGACCATGGGTCATGACCAAGCGCTAGATCAATAAGCGCTTACTTGGGCCTTCGGCCTCAGAAATTTTTAAATCACATCACAATAATCTCTCGGAGTTCTGAGTTACTGAACTCGCAAAGTAGAGTGGATCAATAGTCCATGTCTACCCACCAGTCCAACAACTGACATTCACCATGGAACCTCAAGTGTCTGAGTTCTGGGACTTCGGGACTTCAGTTTTCGGAAGATTTCCCGCTTGCTTCCATTTCGTTCTCCTGAATTATGAACTTTCGGCTTCTCTATCCTCCGGGCCCACATAGTACAGTTGTCACCAACTAAGGCGATGGCACGTGGTACACCTACAAAGGTCCATGTCACCACCACGTCTACCCTTTCACTTCAAAACTTTGGGCTTCAGGGCTTCGGACTTCAGGAGTTTCAACTCCTCTATGCTTGCTTTTTCCCAGAGTGATTTCTCCCAGAGTGCACGATCTACCGATGTGAATCCTCCTTCATGATCAATGGCTATGAGTGACTTTGACACTTTATCCTTTGGGAGTTCCAAACTCACAGCACTTGCCTCCTCACAAAGTACTTCCACCTGAAGTACATAATCTCTTGACGTGTGTCCTTCGCAATGAACGGTTGTGATCTACTTCGAGACTTCGGAAGTTTGTCACACTCCACACTAGAAATCTTCCAAAGTGATTTTTCTTTGCCTTCTTGGACATGGATCTAATGATCAGGCTCTTTTCCTACGATCTATGGTGTAGATCTCCTTCAGAAGTTTATGCCTCAACACATTCCACTTCTCCCGATGGTCGAACTTTGAAAGGCCTCCGGGATAACCTTCCTGCACCTTCTCCGAATCTGACGGTAGTAAAGGATTCTCCTTTTCCAAAACAGATCCTATGGATCCAACACCCCAAGTGTTGAGCTCTCTCTCTCTCTATGGTCAAATACCACACTGGATGTGGTTTTATTCTACCGCTACTCCCCCTGATCTTCGTAACACGGCCAAGTAACCCCTTGGCACTCAGAAACATTCTAAGGTTCGAAATTGGTTCCATCTGAACACCATTTCCACTTGAAACCTTGGGTCCAATAAACACTTATCTGTCCCATCCAGACTTAGCATTGAAACCATGGGCTTTGATATCATATTGTAACATCCCCGGCCATCAACCCCATTATCGGGTAATGCTACTATGCAGAACATTCTCATACTTATATATATAGCATGCATATTAAATAAAATTAACACATTTAACATAGAGTTACTACCATCATACAGAGTTAAATAGAATTAACAATAATTCCACTTGCAACGGAATACATGATAATATTACAAGCATCACAGACATGCATTTTAATTAAAATTAAACACATAATGATACTTATATTTGAAACTGTAGTAACTCCACCAACTACGTACAGACCTTCCATGAACCTCCCAGCCTTAGACCACGCTGCTCACCATGCTCAGCAGTGAGTCACCCCCGAGCTGGGACTAAGCTCCACCCAAGGCAAGGGAATCCTAGACAAGTTGAGGTTACAGGAAAACTACACAATGCAACCGAAAGGATTATCTCCAAGAGCCTTCTTACGCCCACTACTCACAGACTCTCATTCCCCACATGTATGCTCCACCCGGGAGTATACACCTTCACAAGAACAGTCCATCGATGTTTCACCTCCCTCTCTGGGTCTCGACAACAGGTCAGATCAGGAATTCTTAGAGCTCTGTAGCTGGTGTCAGACTCTCTCTAGGATAAAACCACTTCCCAATGGACTCTCTCACCTGGAGAGAGCTGCTCACATGCCTGAAAACCTGCCTCTTCAACCACGGGCCTGACAACCAGCTTCTTCAGAACACTCTTCGACTCAGCTCCAGCCAGGTGAGGAAAACAGAAACAGTTCAACACTCATTCACACAGGGATGACAGTAGCAACAGCAAATGGGCATGACACCGCAGGCGGCAATAACCCACGCTAAAACATGGCATAGCTAAGGTGATTACTCAGGTGTCGAGTTCCTCAAAAGACACAGAACGATTCATGGATTTCTGGTTTTCAAGTGCCTACGTGAATATTGCAAAGGTCAAATACAGAGGCCACGGGATTCATGGAAATACACCGGTCGGCTTCACGGTTCTCGTTTTCAAGATGCGTGACAAGAAAATTAAGCAGAGGTCAATTACAGAGGTCCCACGGTTTCAGACGGAGGATCATGAAAACTGACAGAACGAATCCCCAACTCAACTGACACTTTAGCTTTTAACTATATTGCACCCAAGTCAACACTTGTCTTCCTGGAGCTGCATGCATTCCCTTTTTGCACACGTTGGAGTTGCATGTGTTGCCTCTCCCAGGACTTAGGATAAAAAACATGTCTTTCACACAGCTTTGGAATAATAATAAATTATTATTCTCAAGGACTTAAGCCCCTAAGATTAGCCCCTCTTTCCAACCTTTCAACCACTTTTCCCTTACCCACCCTGTGGAAGCTTAGTCCCCCATCACTCTTTCTTCATGGTCGGTCTGCACACAATGATGTTTATATATTATATTAATGATCTGCATAATTACATATACAAAATCAGGCTCCTAGCCTTTAACACTTAGGCTCTCCAACCTAATAAACACATAAGCCCGCCAGCTTATCAATACTCGGCTCACCTGCATACAAAACATGATTACAATTGATAAACATGATTACAATTCATAATATAACTAGGGCACATCCTTGGGGTATTACACTTATTGTGAGCCCACACCACCACATCCTTCGTGAAATTTTTTAGTTTGGTTGTAAAATGAATACAAACAGGAGGGCCCTCCCCGGCCACAAAAGGCACCCAAGTGGACTTGACCAAGTTTTGGAAGCTCTCATCCAATATCCAAGTAGCGTTGAACTTAAATGAGCTCGTCGACTTATTTGGAACCCCTGCAATTTCCAACCATATTGGAGCATGGTCAGATCCATCCCCACTACCAACCCATTATCTAAACTGAAAGGGGAGCTCCAATAATTTTCGAAAACCAAAAACCTGTCCAAATGTTTGGCGACCATGTCTTCTCCTACTCTCATATTTCTCCAAGTCGGGGCCAGCTTAGTGGGTTCAATTTCTATGAACCTATGATTGATTAGAGCATGGGTGAAAAATATAGGCTGCAAACATGGTCTGGAATTTGGGCCCCAAACTTCTGTCGTGCCTAGGGATAAATTCATATCTCCTCCAATGATTATATTATCCCCTTTTCGCAATGCTTTTTTGAATAAGGAATCCTAGAAAGGGATACGGTCAGAGTAGGTGCCATAGATATTCAGAACCTGGAACACCATTCCCAAGCCTTCAACCTGCAATTCCACCCCTAGGAATGAATCCAAAGCCTAAGATTTTAATACCTTGAAAAGACGAAAATTCCAACCGATGACCAAACCTCCAAACCGACCTTTTTCATCTATACCAACAAACTTCCAACCAGGAACCAGGCATTCAGAAACTAGTACAACATTAACTTCATCCCTAAAATTTTCTTGCAGCATAACAATATCAGGTTGATTGACAAAAATCATCCTCTTCAAGGCATATTTTTGGGAGGGGCTCGCTACACCCTGACAATTTAGGGAGAGAATTTTCATTTCGGAACCCCCTTCGGGGCTTGCAATGCTCTAAGTCCCCCAACTATCGATTAATGTTTATCGGTAGTAATTTCAATGAGCACCTGACTTTGGTATTTTTAGAGTCGAGACTTGCAACCCCTCCCTTTATTCACCTCAAAAACGTAGTGGTTTTTCCCAAGGCCCACCCCCCTCAAGGTAGAGGTCCAACTGAAGGGGATATATTGATTCCAAAGATCGTATATATAAGTCTATTCATCGGATCCTTTAGGGGAATCATAGGGAATAGATTTCGACAATACCAGGACCATTGGGGAGTTATAAATCCTTGGGGACAAAGGGTAAATTATCGGGGTAGGAGTCGAGGAAAGAGGAGAAGACCCAATTGATTCTAGAGTAAAATGAGAGATGTGAAGGGAATTTCTAGATTTATCCCAAGGAAAGAAAAAACATTGATTAAAACATTAATGGGAGGGGGGAAAATATGAGAGCATACCCAGCAATGAATGGAGGGCCCAGAAATGTGTGGCTTGTAGAATCCCTTCGTCCGTCGTTGAAACACCTTGAAAAGGAACAATGGCCCAATTGATAGAAACCATGTCCATCGGACTTGACTCCTCCACCATCTCCATGGTACTGCTCTAGGTGACCGAAAGTTTTTTCAAAGGCTCTTAAGGTGAATTGGATTCAGCCCCTACCTGGGATGCCAAAAAATTCTTGTTTTGTAGAGACTCTGCCTTTCCCTTCTGCCCTTGATATGGCTTGGGGCACTTGCTAAGGGTGTGCCCATAATCATGGCACCGACGACATCAGAAGGGCACACATTCATAATCCAATCTCTGTAGATGGGAGGAACCTCTAGAGGCCATCTACATCTCCTCTGCCAAACCCTCATGAACATTTAAAGAAACCAATATTCAAACCATCGTCATTTCACCGGATTCCTTGAAAGACATGTCGGCCTCCAAGAAAGACCCCATTGCATCATTGACATATTTAAAGCATTTATATGAACAAAATTCTAGCGGGAGTCTTGGAAGATGCACCCAGATCAACAATATGTCCATTCGCTCAATTGTGATGTCGAAATAGGGGTTCCATCTCTTCAAATGCACCAGATTAGAATATGTCCATTAACCACCTTTTCACACAAAATCCACATGTGTGGCATCCTTAAATTTCAAGAGAAACCAACCTTTGGCCAAGCGATGAAAAGAAGGAATAGGGTCACATAGCTTCCCCCACTCAGAAGCCACCCAATCCCTCAGATTATTTATTTTAAATTGTCGCCCTTAGGCCTTACCAATAATAGCTCGATCACCCAACTCTGCTACCTCCTCCATATTTAAATCATCCCCCGGCATAATATTTATGGGTTTTCCCGTAGATGTAATGCACTTGTTTCGACGTCGTCTCAATGTTTATTTCTGAGATGGGTGTTCCTTACCTACTAAAAGAAGATCCACATGACAAGGTTATGGGGAAACTAGGTTTCCTGCAGGCCCATACGTTTCCCATCTACTTAGATTAGAAGATTCCAAAATAGTCACGATAAACCCTTCCATATCCTGAGGGGAACCCTCACAAGACAAAGGAAAAACTGGGATCTCTGGGGAGGCGAGAAAAGGAGTTGGGTTTAACCCATCTTTAAGAAAACTAGAGGAGAAGGGGCCATAGAAACGATATACATCATTGACCACACCTAGAGAAGTATCAAGAAAGGTGGAAACCACCGCTTGACAGGGGGAGGGAAAACCAATAAAATCACCAAATTCAGGGAGAGAAAGGGGCTCAGAAGACACGGGAATCATAGCAGATACTACTAGGTTTGTTGAGGAAAAATCTGAAGGAGTGTACGAGTCAAAAATCGAAACCAAGACAGAACCCCAATGTAAATCCAATCCTAGGAACAACCATCTAACCTAGGAACCTCAAGAGGCCCATGCCACGAAAGCAAGGAGGAAACCCTAGCCTCTCACGGAAGCTCCAAATCTGAAAACCCTTTACATTTCTCAGTGGGGAAAACTGGAGGGTTGTCAGCTAGACCCATCCAACATAAAATATCCTCTTTTGATTCCATCGAGTAGTCCACCTCATCCTCATAAACTGACATCCTCCACAAGCAAACCGTCAACAACTCTGACCACCCCAGATTATCCCAATGTTTTATTATTTTCTCTTTAAATTGACAACTAATTATTAACTTCCCAAAGGGGTTGGATCCAATGGTGGAAAGTGAGGAGTTTTTCACCATTGGGCAAGGTTCAATTCCAATGACGGCCACTTAACCTAGAGCCATGGGGACACCTTGAGGTAGTGATCGAATGTTTGGTTACACCCAGAGAGATTATATTAAAAATAGTCTCGTGACCCGCGCACACATAAGTGGATCAAATCCCACCCCAATGTCCTTCAATTTTAAAGTCAAATCCTGCTAGCATGAATGTATTTTGAGGGCTTTGTTCTGTAAGACGGCCAAGGTTCGAAACTCACGGTATTCAGGAGGAAACACCCAAAAAAATCCAACCATGTTAAGGGTTTGTGCGGCCCAGGCCAGATGCAAACCTGAGGTGAATTTAACGCCTTAAATGCCCCTAGGTCCTGGTTTCTTAGGCCAAAAAATTGAGCTAACCCTAGGGGCACACACAGATATATATATATATATATATATATAACTCTGACCACCCCAGATTATCCCAATGTTTAATTATTTTCTCTTTAAATTGATAACTAATTATTAATTTCCCAAAGGGGTTGGATCCAATGGTGGAAAGCGAGGAGTTTTTCACCATTGGGCAAGGTTCAATTCCAATGATGGCCACTTAACCTAGAGCCATGGGGACACCTTGAGGTAGTGATCGAATGTTTGGTTACACCTAGAGAGATTATATTAAAAATAGTCTCGTGACCCGCGCACACATAAGTGGATCAAATCCCACCCCAATGTCTTTCAATTTTAAAGTCAAATTCTGCTAGCATGAATGGATTTTGAGGGATTTTTTCTATAAGGCGGCCAAGGTTCGAAACTTACGGTAGTCAGGAGGAGACACCCAAAAAAATCCAACCATGTTAAGGGTTTGTGTGGCCCAGGCCGGATGCAATCCCTAGGTGAATTTAACGCCTTAAATGCCCCTGGATCACAGCTTCTTAGTCCACAAAATTGAGCTAACACTCGGGGAAAACACAGCTATATATATATATATATATATAATTGGAATCATTTTCAATTTTGGATCACTTTGTTCATCCACTTATTTACTTTTTATTTGACATGTGTGATGCTCTTTACTTGTGGCAATTTTTAAGGAACAAGTCTAGGCCATTAAGTAAAAAATGAAAATTAGCGAGAAAGTAATAGTTAAGATAGGAATTTTAGGATGTGATCAATGTTGCATGTTATGTAACAACACTTAAACACAACATATATTTTTAACAATCCTTATTAAAACACAACACTTACCTATAGAACATAGGAAAGTTTAATGCATCTCATAATTATATGTGTGTAATGAAGAAAAAGGAGAGTTTAACACTAATATCATGCATAATATTTTCAGATTCATGATGGTCCTTAGCCTACTATCACCTATTGGAAAACTATATAATGGTCATTAATACCCTTATGTCCATCAGCATCTTGACGACACCCAAGTGGACTCATTCTGGCCTTGTCCAGTTTTTCACGGAACCATGTTATTTTTCCCCTAGGGGAGGCCTTCCCAGAATTATTTTTGACTTCTAAAACCATCCCATATCATAATTCCCCATTTCAAGGATGATTATTTCATATTTCACGAGTTGAGGACTTAGTTTGCAAAAATTTCAATGTTGGCCCCGTCTGCTTGTCACTAGGCGGGTCACTTGAGGACATCGTCTTCCACAAAAAATAAAATGAAATTTGTTTATTATGTGGAAAATATAGTGATTACATCCTATAGGGATCAGGATAATATTTCCAATGGGATATCATGGGCATGATTCTGAGTTCGTATGACCAGTTTACGAAGGGTGCAACTTTCACACCTCATAAATAACAAAAATCCATAATTGTGACTTCCTGGTCAGTTTCTATTCAGATATATGACTTGAAAGAAAAACAATTCCTATATGTGATCTAGTTCAGTGTGAAACCTTTCCAGTGGTATATCTTATGCATGGTTTTGACCCCCGGTTGATGAGAATGAGATTTTGCAACATGACTAGTTTCACGAGCTAGATTGGTAACAGTGGTTTAGGATTAAAAAATTGTTATTCACGGCCTCTGATTCAAAAAATCAAGGAATCTATGTTGTAGTATACTTAGGAGCCTTTCCAATGATGCCTCATTTGCCTCATTCTAACATCGAATGACCCATTTAGAGTTGTCACAAGTCTATGAATTGTTGTAGGCAAGATGGTTTGATCAGCTAGCATGGCAGGGTTTCAAAAAGGTTAAATCAATGATTAACACCCTCATCTTACAAAACCATTTTCACCTCATCGAATTACTCGACAATACCTTTCCGTTGATACTTCATTTTCTTGGATCATACATTGTATGACAATGTGGCACCTTTCACAAGATTGAGCATTTTTATGCGCCCCACAAGCAAATCGGGGTTTTAGACTGTAGATGTTTCTGGCCAAAATTGAGGGCCTAGGTGGCATTGGATCGGATTATTGATGGCATATTATCGATGAGTTAGTCAAGACCTTTTCAATGACAAGCTCTAAGTCCAATTTCGACTCTATCTCATCTAGCAATATTTCCAACCTTAGTTAAGGAGGTCATGGTCAAAAGTCAAAGTAAAATTTGACTTGACACGCATTTTGAGAAAAATATTTTTAAAATAAGGAAAAACTTCAAAAATGGGGAAATTAGAATATGGTGCCACTCAACCTCTCCCATGCAGTTTGGGGGAATTTAAAATTTAAATTTTGGCAAAAACACAAAATCGGTTCTCCTCCCTTACTCTTTCATTTTTCCAGTTGAGGGATGAGGCAAGCATGCTCTGCAACTCAGGTGACCCGAGGCAAATATATTCATGGTAGAGGGACGTTTATAGGCATCAGATGGTTTCAAGGAGCATGGTATGCACTAGCAGCATCACATAACTCAGGTTTTCCATGCCCCCTTTTCATTTTCAACCAGCAATTTTTACGTTCATGAAATGTCGGTGCTAGTTATGGTGATTTTCTTCACTGAAAAGGTTTGGTGGCTTAGCAATAAATTGTTGTTTTAGATGTTTCTGGTTCATTTTTTAATCTTTGTTGGTTCAGACGTTTATAATTGTAGGTTTATGGTTATTGTTCCTTATTTTCTTGAGTAAAATTGCAAGGAGGAGGGGATTCAAACCTATCTTGGGAACCAGGCCCAAGCCTCCAGGGGCCTCCTTAAAGAGAAAAATTTTGAGTTTTAATTACAGGCATGTTCCTACAAAATTGGGTGCTAAGGGGGTTTTGAACCTTGGCCTCCTCCCTTTCCTCCATGAAGAAACCCTAAAAAAAGTCTACAAAAAGGCAAAAAAAGGACTGGAGGGTAGTGGAACTCATGACTTCCCCCTCCAATAGACCATGAGCGTAATAAAAGAGCCGTGAACCTCATAATTTTTGGTATGAAATAACAATAAGAGGAGGATACGCTAGCAATAGTAAAAGAAGAATTAAAAAATAAATCACAAATTGAAATAACTTACCTCATAGAAGCAAAGAGGCTAGGAAAAATAAATAATCACAAAGATAGGTTGATCTGTGTCAAAGTAAGTTGTAATGACCATAAATATAGCATACTCAGTAAATCTTTTAGCTTAAAAGAGTTAGGAATATTTATAAATGAAGACCTCATTCCCGAAGACCAAGCTAAATTAAGAAAGGAAGTTCAAAAGGTAAAAGAAGCCAGGAAAGAAGGAAAATGGACAATAATTGGAAATCTAAAAGCTATTGTTAGGGATAGATACTAGAAGGATAATAATAAATAGGAATTTGGGATACTCGGGATCCTTTTTTGGAACTGTCATCGCTTTCACAAAGGTCCTATGATAAGTTGGATCCTGAGTGCTATTGATACCACTTGTCTAGTTGAAACTTGGGAGCATGAAGAGTCTAAGGTCCTTAACATAGAAAGTTTTGTCTTAGGGTCGCCATGGCACAAAACGTCATACCGAAGAGGGATAAGAGGCATAGCTTGTTATATTAGAAAGAGCATTTTTCCTCACACTCAACTTCATAAGATCAACCCTCTTAATTAGTACAATTGGATAGAAATTTCATACATCAATTCTAAGAAGATGTATATAGCAATTCGCTATTTTGCCCCTATTAATTCTTCTTTTTATAATAAAAGCAATCTAGATAGAAATTGTCCCTATAATAATCTATAACAAGATATTTATAGTTTGAAAAATGAAGGTAATATCCTTGTGCTAGGTGACTTTAATGTTAGGACTGCAACTAACCAAGCTACTCTTTTAAGCAATGATTCCAACCATAATCTCGTATGGCTAGATGGGGACCTTTTTTTAGCTAATAGCTACAAAAGAAGATCTGAAGACCCAACTGAGAATTTATTTGGTACTGAGCTAGTCAAGCTCTGCAGCTCTCAATACCTAATAATTTGCAATGGAGTAATGAAGTGGCCAAACTCCAACCAGATGACTTGTATTCATGGACTAGGTAGTAGTGTCATAGATTATGTGATATATGATATCCATGTTTCCAACCAAATAGTAAATTTTTACCTTTTAAATGACCATGAACTTGACTCTGATCATAGACCTTTAACCCTAACCCTAAATTTTTTCTTGCATAGGAGCGCCATTGAAGAGAATTATAATAATCAAAGACAGTTGCTCTTTGATAAAAGTAAAGTTGACCTTTTCTTAAATGATTTAAATAGTGAATTACATATACTAACTTATAAGGATGACATTGAAGACCTCTATCATAATTTTACAACTACCCTTTCCACTTCTATTAACAAGCTCTCTTTCGATGTGTCATGTAAAAAGAATAATAGAATAACCAACCCTTGTTATGATAAAGATTGTAAGATTGCTAGGAAAACCATTAGGGATGCTTCTAATGAGCCCTTAAAACTTGATAAGATCAATATGTACAAATCCCTAATTAAAAGGAAAAAAGGTACTATATCAACAACAGGCAAGAGCAACGTTCACAACTATCTAAGCTTGATTCTAAGAAGTTTTGGAGGCAAATTCTAATCTGTAATACTAAAGAAAATAATATGATTCCCTTAAGGGACTGTAATTCCTACCTTAAAATTATTTACGAGTTCCCTAATGCCATGGACCCCATTCCTATTGTCCCTACATAGGATAAAAAAATTTCTTTGGATGCCATAGAGTTTGGGGTTAAGTGGCTTGCAAATGGGAAAGCTAAGGACATTGAAGGCTACCAAGTTGAAATTTTTAAAATCAGACGGCCTATCTTAGTCCCTCACATACACAAGCTCTTCAATTTAGCAGTCAAGCAGGGCTTCCCTAAACCCTGGACGCAAATCCTCATTGTTCCTATCTTTAAAATTGGGGATAGAAACATTACCTCTGATTATATTGCCATTATGATTAGCCCGATTTTACCAAGCTTTATGGAATTGTTTTGGATAAGAAGATTAGCCTTTGTCTAGAAAGTCACAGTAAAAGAGCTGAAGGTCGGGCCTAGTTTAGGAGATATCATTCAACTATCGACCACTTGTTACCTTTAGGATCATTGTAGAAGGGTTCCACAGTACTAAAATAAATCTTTTTTGTTGTTTTGTTGACTTTAGAAAATATTTTGATACGATTCCCAGGAAAAACCTTTGGGATAGGTTGGAAGAGATAAAAGGGCCTTTTGAGTTTAGGGTTGTTGAAATAAGGTTGTATGAGAACGTTGTTGCCAAGTTAAAGAACAGTGAGGGTTGGTCGAAAGAGATCAACTACAATATTGTTCCCTACCCTTTTTGGCATATACATTGACAAGTTAGAAGATTGCTTGGAAGAAGCAGGTTGTGTCGACCCTACTCTCACGGGTATAGTCACCAATATTCTTCTTTATGTTGATGATATCATCCTTATGGTGAGGATTTCCCATGATATTGAAAAGAAACTAAGAATCCTTAAGGATTTTTGCTCCAATACGAGTATGACTGTTAATACTAACAAGACTAAGGTCATTATCATTAAATCCAATAAGATCACTTATGATAGATTTTTATATGACAACAACAACTTGGAGGAAGTGACTTCATACCAATATATTGGAATCAATATTCACCACAAGCTCAACTAGAATTATAACATTGGGAAAAGGATTATTGGGGGATGTAAAGCTTATTATGGGCTTGAAAAAAAAATTCAATCAACGGATCTTTGGATATGGGATAAGAAGAAACTCCTCTTTGAGACTCTTTTTACACCTCTTATTCTATATGGATGTGAAGTTTGGGGATGCAGTATCTCTCATGGCTCCTGGAGAAAGATAGAGCAAATCCAAAAGAATTTTATAACCTATAATCTCATAATTAAAGGAAATGTGCCCTATCCCATCCTCCTCTTAGAAGAAACCATTGCCCCCATTGAGAGCACGATTATGATTAGACACCTAATGTATAAGAAATGTTTAAACAACATGGAAGACAAGAGGCTTCCTAAAATTGCTTCAAAATCAAATCGTAACCACCTTCCACTCAAGTGAGGATGGCATAAATATTCCCAGTCTTGGATAAGCCATTGGGGAATCATGGAACAAACCATTTTACAAAATAAGGATACTATTAAAAATACCATTAAATCAAAATTTCAGGAGAAAATGTGGCGTGACAAAGAGTTAGAGGAAAAAATAAAGTTAAGGTATTATAGGATGTAATCAACCCTAATCTAGAAGACCAAAATTATCTCTATGTTTTGACAAGTGTAAAGAAAAAAATAAGCATTGCCAAGATAAGAAAAAATTCTCATGAGCTCCATATTGAAACTAGGTGTTGGTCAATTCCTAAAACACCATGGGATGAAAGAGTGTGTCACCTTTGTGACACTAAGAAGGTTGAAGATGAAAAGCACTTTCTCTTAGATTGTCTAGCCTACACTCATATTAGATCACAATTTCAAAATATTTGTCACACTACCAACCTTCCTAACATTTTAACTTAACAAAACTATGGTGATCTTGGAAAGCTTATCTTAATGCTTTTCGAGCACAGAAACAAAATTCTAAATAATTGCAAGTAATCCCTTACCCTCTAAAAGTCTGATAGACCAATTCGGTCTTAGTGGATGTTAATCATCATCATCATCATATTGTGAAAACCCATTTTTTAACAAAAATTAAAGTGGGGCGGACACACCACCCAGCCACCACCACTCCTCCACCAAGGCAAGCCACCCATCAGCCATCGCCCATCCTCTGCACCAAACCTCTACCTCCCTTTTTCCATGATTGAGTTAACCATGATCTCTTACCAACATGTGTGTACAAAAGTGTTGCCTCCTCTCGACGCTCCTCAACCACCAGCGAACACCACCACAGAGGGTTTATTCCTTACCCTTGCATGTGTCCCTCGCCTATCGACCACCATCGAGCTCCTCTCTCGTCCTCTTGCACATGGGACACTCCTCAACCACCAGCGAACACCACCACAGAGGGTTTATTCCTTACCCTTGCATGTGTCCCTCGCCTGTCGACCACCATCGAGCTCCTCTCTCGTCCTCTTGCACATGGGTTTGAGCCCTCCTTGCTCCAAACCCTCGACCCACCTCTATTCGGCTCCAATTCTCTATGCCACCGGCCAAGCACAAGCTCCTCTCTCATCGACATCTCCTCCTAAACAAACATTGATCCTCCCCTTCGCCCATTACCTCTACACATTGCTCGACCACAACCTCCTCTCCCCTTCACCTACCACCTTCCTCTCTATGGTTGGTCTCCAACATACCACCATGCACATCCACCACCAGTAAATAGTAATGGAATTTAGGCATGGGGTTGTCCAGCTACCAGGGTGAAGCCACCGCCACTCAACCCTTTAGATTTATTAAAAAATTTATACCTGGTCTGTGGGGGCTTTGAAGAGTAGTTGGGTCTTGAAAAAGGTGGTCATATGAGCGACCAGAGGCTCGGGGTGAGGTTTTAATATGTTATATAAAAATTTTATGTGTATTGGAGGCTTATGGCAGGGTTAGTGGGTGGTCACATGGATATATACAGATGATCATGGGCTTATGACAGGGGCCTATCTGTTTTGATACAATCATGTGGTATGGTTGCATGGGTTATAATCCTGGTACTAGGGGCTCGATTTTTTTGGTCATATAGCATATAGTCATATGGGGGTGGTCATATTTCCCATTTTAACACCAAGGATGGCGCTTAAAATATGGTTGGGCGGGAGGGGGTTTGAACAATGTATATTTTTTTACTTATATAGTTTTGTATTGTTTTTCAAATTTTTTTTATTTTTTTTTAGATTTTATTTTAATTTTAATTATATATGTGTGTGTGTTGTATAAATTAAAATTGAAATTATTTATATAATAAATAATTGAAATAAATAATATATAAAATGATTTTAAACTATGGGTTAAAAAATTCATATCCCCCCCAAGAGACAATGGGCGAATTAATTTTGTATCTCCCTCATCCAGAGGCGTGTTTTCACCCACAAATATTCAAAACGACTAAGATGAAGTATAGAATGCATCCATGGCATTCACCTTCCAAAACTTATCCCATATTTTCAGTAAAGAATTCCATAGTGACGGGGACTCTAATTGGTCACAGAAGCATGTGCTAGAAGGACGCCTAATTGGAAACCTCTAGGACCAAATTTCCATAATCTGAAAGAGACCCATTTCAGCTATAGGAATGTATGCATGTATTTTCCTATCCATTTTGGTGTCCATCCTAGAATTCAATTATAATTTCTTTTTTCCCATGATCATCCCTCCAACCAACGCCTTCCCATGAACCTTTCTAGGGCCATATTTCGCTTATTTGGAGCCCTATTTGCACCAAACAAAAGGCCGCAGAAAGATGGTGAAAAGAGATATATCAAGGTGTTTTCAAAAATTATATTTGTGGCTATCGAGTAAGAGATAATAGCCTTCAAAGATTCATGCCCATGGGGTCCCTTCACCAAATCAAGCCCAAATTGATCCCATGCTTCATCTGCTCACATGGATACTTATAGGCAGCAAGGGGGAGGTAAAACGAGGTTTGAAAAGTGTTTGAATAGCAGGAATTTCCATACATTCCTCGACCAAATCTAAGACCCCTTGCCCTCCAAAGTAGTATGGTTTTTCCCAGAGCCATGGGCCTTCACCCCGGTGAACTCGACAACCATTGATGGCCTTGGACACTAAGAAGACACCTCATTTACAGCTACAAAACAGGGCAGTAATCAAAGTTCCATTGGGATGACACAAATCTCAAGGAAAATCATGAAGTGGCACCTCAATTTTTTCATTTTCCCAAATGACATTTAGTAAAAAGGTTTTGATTTAAATGATTTACCTTTTTTATTAAAATATTGTAATTAAAGGTATTAAATCAAATCTTATTTGATTTATTTTTGGATAAGAACAAAGAACTTTAGGGTTCGTTCACTTGTCACTTTCCCAAAAGTGACAAGTGTCTTGTGACCTAACCCTAGCCTTCAACTCTCCTTTATAAATAAGAGGAAGGCTTTGTACAAAGGGAGACTTGTTGAATAAAGCATCAAAGCTCTATTGAATTTTCTTCAAAGAGTCTTAGTGTTTGTTTGTACTTGTTCTCCTTGGGTTTTTGGATTTGTTTAGTTGATAGTTAAGGGTTGAGGGGTAGTAGTAAATGTTTTCTAAGTTAGCTATCTACAAGACGGATCGATTAGCTAGGTGTTTATTGTTCCTTCCTTGGGTTTAACTTGTTGGTTTGCATTAATTAACAATTGTATTCAACTTGTTTGTGTTTTTGTGCATATTTCCATGGAAGTATCAAGTACTCAGCCATACTTAGTAGTTAGGAGGTCTAGTGTCACTTAGGACAGCCTAGGGGTCCCTTAGGACAACCCTCAAAGACTTATTTTCTTGCTAGTTATTGTTGTTTGTTTTTATCTCATTTCAATTTTCTTTTAGTTTTCATTTTGTGTCATTTATATTGTTTTCCTAAATAAGCAAATTGACCAATCTAGTTAATTTACCCTTCTGGGACAGTCATTTTAGTTGGTTGTTATATAGTTGTCATTTATAAATTTGTGTTTATTTATTATCACTAAAATTTCATTGCTTGCTTGTTAGGATATATCTGGTTGTTTGTTTTGCTTCTTCTAAGCAGTCAGGAACCAACTAAAGACTTGTTTGAGGCAAAGGGGCCAACATGAGAGCAAACAAAAACATAAGTACATACCTGTAAAATTCATTACCCACTCTCATTTTTCACATTTATTTTGATTTCAGTCAGTCGCACAAAACTTGCACTTGTTCCAATGTTATTATACCATGTTGTTGTAAAGAAATTTATGAGTTTTTACATAATTTTATGTTCATAAACAAATCTGAATTTTCTTTTTCATACCTCCTCATTCGTTTAATTTTGATAGATAGTTTCAATTCCCAAAACAAGGAATCAGTTGAGGCTCCGATGCATATGGAAGTTATGTGTCTCGCAAAGAGCTTCAACCCAATCCTTTGGGTTGAATAGTATAGGTGTATAGTTTATTTTTTATCAAAATTATTCGAGTACAACGCCACCCAAAACGAAGGCAAAAATGTGCATAACCCTATGATTGGGTGATGGTTGGGTTCCCCTACCATCATAACTACCATGGTTAACGTAAAGTTTAGTAGGGAGGGTGAACTGGTATTCATCTGTATTGTATATTTGTGCTTTCTTCTAACTTTCAGGTTGTTGCCCCTAAAGGGGCCATTCAAAAATAACAAATAAAAAACACTCAAAAACATATAAAACTTGAAAACAAAGGCAGTAGTCTGCCCCACAAAACACAAAAAATCAAAAACACTTTATTTATCTGTCTATTATACTTGTATTTATACATAATTGTATCTTATATAAGTTAGATAGATTTGAATTGTGTTGACCAAGAGACACGATTGCGAAAGAGAGACGTGATCTCGCCAAGTGGATGGCTTGGTATTTTCAATCATGCAATTTCAGTTTCTAAATTACTAAGAGTCAAATCCAGGGAATCTTCATCTGGAACCCCTCAGAATTTGTCTACTTGGTATCAATCCAGTGATCTTGATTGCTCTCATAAATCACATGGTTAAGAAGTTGATTAGATCAACTTGGTTGGAATGTTACTCTGCTTGGGTAAGCTTAGTTAAAACTCCCTCGAGGGGGTCATGAGCCTCTTCCTTTGCATAGGTATCCTTCTTCCATCCAAGTGGCTTTAAGAGCCCAAAAGCATTACTAACGAGAAGGGGCTAATCCCTCCTTCTTTGAACTGCATAGGGCAATCTTCATTCTAACCATGTGGTCTACCTAAGCTCACTCTTTTTATACTAAGTGTAATAGTTGTGGGGTAATAGGTGTTTGCTTGATCGAGAGGACCTTTAAAATTGTATGGTAGCCACTACTTGTGTTTAAACAACTTAAAAATCACAATTAAATCGATGTTAAAGTCTTACCTTTCATCATTCTACCCCATTCCTCAGTGAATATAAATTAGATCCAATTACATCCTCCCTACATAGCTTTTACAAATTGTTAGAGGGTTGTTATTTAATTTTCAGTCCCCTTTTTAGACTTAGAAAAGTCATGAGACCACTTTCCAGGCAATTCCAGTTAATACCGAACTATTATGGGCTTGTTTTCACACCTTACAAGTCCTGAACAACTTGTTGTTCCTCACTTACAACCACTTGAAAAGACTTGGATGTGGCTTATTAACGACTTGTTGACTCTTGTTTTTCAATAATTTTGAATAATACATCCACTGGGCTATTGTTTGGAACCCCAGTTTACCCCGAGAACCAATTTCAGACCTTTCTTCAAGGCTTTAAGGGAGCAAACAACTTGTTGTTCGCTTTTATTAGTTTGTTGTCCAAAAAATCAGCAAGCTTATTTTCATCCACTTGTTTATAATTTTCACCCCCCATACCATTTTGGCCATCCCATGAGCTAAGGGAGGACAATACCCAAGGTGGGTGGTCCTAAGAGAGACATTTCATAAGTCTTTCACCTCTCATTTTTCCTTGTTTTCACTACCTCAAACATAGGACCATCAGAGGTGCAAGTAGTCTCTACCAAATGTCGAGGCTATAACAGACGGATTTTTCTTATAACACGTCCCTTTTCTGGTGAATCCACTGGAGACCTTGCAAAGCTCTTTTGTTTTGCTTGTATCCCAAACTTTTACTGAGCATCAAACCCAAACTTCTTTGGTGTCTTTTCCCCCCTCCTTTTGATAGAATTCCAAGATAAGGTAATCAAGTGATACATCGAATTCCCTTGGTAGTTGTTACAGTTCAGTTCCCTTGTAGTTTCATTGCCACAGAGAGCCATAAATACCATCGAGTTTTCCTTTCCTCTTACCTTGTTAGTATCTAGCTTTACTAGTTCAAACTCACGTGAGCAGTTATCAATCATCATACCTTACCTTTCACTTGGAGAAGAAGTAAAACAATTTTTTTTTAAGTTGGGTCACTTTGACATCTTGTCAGAAAAAAGTAGGATTATTGATGTGATAGCTCTCTTGTAATCAAATTCCTTACCTTATCCCCTTGCAAGCTCGGAGGGCGGAAACATCCTAAGACTAGGGAAACAATGTCCCCAAGGGTTACGAGAAGCCAAAGTTTGTGAAAGAAAACAAGTAGTGAGACACATACATCTAGGAAACCAGAGAAACTCGTTAAACTTGTCATACAAGCTAAGTCACCCTCTTCTTCTCCTTCTTTTCAAAACCTCAGACTAAAACAAGATTTAGTGAGTCCATTGACAATTACTAGCCCTCAGGTTGTTCCCTTAATTGTTCCATCAATTGCTGTTTTTCCTCCCACATCTGTTTTGATGGCAATGCCTTGGCAACCCAGAACCCCTTTGAGGTTGACCTGACCTCTACATGACATTCCTATGGATGCACCAAACTGAATTCCTAAGTTCAGTGGTGTTGGTCTATTTGATGCAGGAGCATCTACGACGTCATGAAACGAGTAGCGTGGGGATAAAGAGAAGAACAGTTGGACAGCACCAGCGCATACATTTTTAAATTACTTTGAAAATATTTTTGCGTCGTCGTTTGAATGAATGCATTCATATGAAACGCACTTGTATTGTAATGTAGATAAGAAGGCATTTAACAGTTTTAAATGTTGGTAGATAGGGTTAGCTGTAGATTAGACAGTTTCACTTCCAGGAGGGAAAAACGAATATAGGCACCCTCCTTGTATAATTGATTATTATTCAGCATTAGCATAGAGGAGCAGGAGGAGAGCAACTCAGAGAATTTGTGAAGAATCCCCATGTACAGATATTGGATTAATAGTAAAGCTTGATTCAATTTCATGGCTGTGATTATTCTCTGTGTGTTGTTGATATTATGTTGTTGCATATTTGCTTCTTGTTTTGCCTATTGTCTATATGTTGCATATGTGGTTGCATGGTAGGTTCGAAATCTGAGGGAATGAGAGAATGAATCTAAATTGTTTCTCTGTCTAAGCCAGGAGATTCCTGCATAGAGTGCAGTGAAATTCCTCCGCATAGAGTGCGTTGAGGCGATTGGACAGATTAACTCTCATTCTCACTTGCCCAGAAGTTGTGTGGGTTTATTCAGACCGCGCAGGTGAAGTGCAGGTTGAATTGAAGACTCAGAGGCAAGCCTGGGAGGAGGAGAACAGGGAAACCTTGATTCAATCTCATGGACGTGGTTATTTTCTGTGTGTTGTTGGCATTGTGCCTTTGCATATTGGCTTCCTGTTACTTACTTCTTTCATATGATGCGTATGTAATTTTATGGAAGAATTGAAACCCGAGTGATTCTGAGTGGGAAGCTGGTGTAAGCTCAGGAGGGAGAGTTCCTACAAGTATTGTGGAACAGACTCAGGTGAAGCCCGAACAGGAGAAGTTTCAGAGCGGAGGACTCTTCAAGAGGAAGAGAATCGACAACTTGAACTCTTGTGAAAGAGTAAAACCTCCAAGCGCAATGGAACTCATTTGCCATCGCATTTCGGTATATCGGGTTTGGCGTGTGCAAGAGTGGCATGCACGTTGAAATCGCGAGTTGCGATTTCCCGATTTAAATTGGAGTCGTCGGTCATCGGAGGGACAGGTGGCACGAGATCCCGAGGAGTCGGGACTCGGCACTTCTGCGTTTTCAAAATCGAAGGGAGCACGGAGGAACAGTGAAGCCCCGAGTTGCGATGGGTCCCACGGGGACGGAGCGGAGGACAGCACGTGGCATCGCACATCGGCGTTCGGGGTTTTGGGAGGTGAGCAAATCGCCACCTTTCATTTGCCGATTTCCCGATAGGGAAATCCCCGATACACAGAAGTGTTGACCGTTGACATCAGGGATCGGGATCCGGGGTTCCATATTGCACGGAAGGTGCACACAAGGTTCGTGAATCCGCGAAACCCGATTTCCCGACTGGAGGAAGGGAGATCGCCGAGAAGTATACTGTGGGTAAGGGACTCCTGAGGGAGTTTGAAGAGTTGTTAACTCTTCAGGCCGAAGTTGTTGAAGGTCCTGGTGAGAGCGACAGTGCCAGCAAGGGCAAGTTGCATCACTATTGAATGCCAATGAACATATACAAAACTTCTATGATGCATTAGAACTTATGGACATTACCATTCTCAATGCCATCATTAGGATTTTTGTAAGGATGTAAGGTAGCTAGAGAGGTAGTGGGGGGGGGGGTGGCAGAGGGCCCATAGTGATAATAGTGGAGGTCATTCAATGTAAGGTGGACTAGGTCCACTATGGTAGTTAGATATAATAAGTTGAAACGGAGTCCGGGAAGTAAAGTTATGAGCATTTTAAATTCAGCAGTTTTTCAGGGTTTTTTCGGAAAAAGCCGCGATTTTCTGCAGTAATTTATTTTTTGGGTTTTTTCGTGATGGCTACGAAACTGCAGAGTTCATAAATTTTCATAGGGTGCTCAGATGGATATTTCTTCTCAAACCCTCAAAGAAATTCTACAAATTACTGAAGCATTCAAAGCTCAATATGACACATTGGATGACTTTGTAGATGGCCTCACAGACGACCTCAATGATAGTTTTCGTAATATTCAAGATTCATTGGATAACATGCAGGAGAGATTTCTTATGGAAGACATCAGGGATGAATATAATCAAGAAATATATGCTTGGTATGATTTTGAGGCCGATTGTGATGATTGGTATATGGATAGTTGTCATTTCTGGGATGACACCCACTTCCATCTTTTATTTGATGACTCTACTCCACCTTCTGTAGAGCACATCAATGTGACACATCAGGAGCTAGTTATGATTACCATCATCCAGCCTCAGCATCCAGCCTGCATATTTTACAATGGTATTTTTCCTTGCAGATTCAGCTTTGATCCTCTCCCACTATGTGGATGGATATTCTTATTTGGATCCACATGATAGGTGTCAGTATTGGGAGTGTTATTTTTCAGTTGGTTATTGGGTGTCGATATCTTCCATGTGGGATTCACATGAATAATTGGACATGGGACCCTAGTTTACAATGGCAGTTGGACTACTTCGGCATGGTGGCTTTCATTTCTCAATGGGACCCTGGTTCTCTAGTCTACTTCAGCACTATGGTCCACACTTATCCATGGAACCCTAGTATATGGTTGTACATCAAGCGTTGAGGACAACGCTTTCATAAGGGGGATCAAATGTAAGGTAGCTAGAGAGGTAGTGGGGGACCAAAGGGCCCATATTGATAATAGTGGAGGCCATTCAATGTAAGGTGGACTAGGTCCACTATATTATTAAATAAGGCCCACTATGGTAGTTAGAAATGATAAATGGGTAGTTAGATATAATATGGGGGGATTGTTTGTTTTGTTTTCATGACTCTTATCGATCGAATCGGATTTGTTTGAACTTGTTAAATGAAACCTGGTGTCTAAAAAGAACTTGGCATTTTAACTAAAGATCTGCAGCTAACAGTATGATAAGCGTACTGGTGTTCAGCGTCGGCAAAATCCAAGCAGAGAAAGTGGCCACATAGTAGTAATAATCATCGATTGTCGATGAACCATCGATGTCAGTAAAAGGCTGAACAAATTTGCATTAGTAACTCGCCACGCAGTTTCAGGAGATAGTCGATCACCATCGGCGTTGGCAGAATACGAGAGTACTAAATGTTGACATCAGCAATGATAAACCCCTGATAGTCGATGACGGAGGCATTAGTTCGGGGTCGGCGAAATCTCGAAGAGTTAAATCACTTAAAGTTTCCACAATATATATTTTTGCAAGGGACATTTTATTAAAAGGAGTATAATAGACATTATCAAAATGTATATATATAATATTATCTGAGATAAAAAGTCATTTCATATATATATATATTATGCCAAGAAAAGTAAAAGGTAATCATGTTTGATAAAAAAAAATATCAATAAAAGGGGTTAATTATAAAATAAGGGTGAAGTATAAGGAAAATGAATTTTTCTAAAAAGGATTGAAGAAACATTTAAAAATCATTTATTATGGAAGAATATCAAGATAATTCATAAATACAATCACGAATATTGGAAGGAGAACTAGGACAATATAAAGCGAGCAATAAAAAATTACAGTTTGAAATTGAGAAGAAAAAATATTTTAATGGGTTAACACAGAAAGATAATCGCTACTTAAAAGAGTGTATTCGGGAACTCATTGCACAAAATGAAGAACTGAAGACCGAAAGACAAAAAATGGACCAAGACTTACTAGAACGAGATGAAGAAATATTACGATTAAAAAATCATAGTGAAAAACTTCTTACTCAAATTAAGAAGTCAAGGGATACAAAACAACATGTCAAGGAGTTGGAGCAAGAGAATCAAGATATCAGGAAGAAATTATCAAGAAATGATGAAGAAGCTTCTCATTTGAAGAAACTTAACAAAAAATTGCTTGAACAAATTAAAAAGATGAAAGTTGAAAAGCCATAGAATCAAAATATTATAAATAAAGTCGGCAAATTAGAATATGAAGAAGAACTTTCACACTTAAGGGTTCATAATCAAAACACAAATTAAAAAGTTGAAGCATGATAAGAATACTTTACAAGAAAATCTAGATGGCAAAACATCATTAGTCGATAAGGAAACAATGACAGACCCAATCAACCTTACAACTCAAAAGCATGCAAATCCAGCTGATGTAAAGAAGTTTTTAAATGTCGAGGTACAAACAAGCCAGAGATATGAAGAAAACTCAATTCCAAAAGTTAATAAAGAAAAAGCTACAAGTATACGAAGTAAAGATCAAGTTGTGAGGATGTCTTATCAACATCCTAATCACAAAAATCGATACTTCATCCAAGAAATGTATCAACAGAAACAAATAACCGCTATGTCAAAGAATATTACTTCCACTACAAGTGTGGGTCAAAATAGAAGCTATCAGGGGAGTAGAAATGTATCAAGTTCTTTCCAAGAATCCTATAAAAACCCAAATCCACAGAAGATCGAATTAGGATGGGCAGACTCCTTTACAATTCGACAGTTCTGCTCAGCGCTTAGAAGATCCTATCGTCTGAGGTCCTCAACAATTATTTACTCAATAATGAAGAAGCATGAGACAATAATTACAAGCTAGGGAAAGAGATAAGTCTTCCATAAAGTATGCTTTGAGGACAAAGCATTTTTAAGGGGAAGGCAATGTTATGAACATAAATATACATATAAATAGATATTCATAACATAATAATTAATTAATAAATAAAAACTATTAATAATGAAAGGACAAGACTATTGGTTAAGGGCACCCCTGCGTGGGTATATTAATGAGCCCTCATTATCAATTGTATATCATCTCATCTATTCATATATTATTTACAGTCCTACATGGATTACTTTGTTATATTCCAAGTATTTTGGATAATTCTTGTGTGAGCGAACTTTGTTCGTCTAGGTGTCGGTAAAAGGCTGAACAAATTTGTGTTAGTAACTCGCCACGCAGTTTCAGGAGATAGTCGATCACCATCGGCGTTGGTAGAATACGAGAGTACTAAATGTTGACATGAGCCATGGTAAACCCCTAATAGTCGATGATGGAGGCATTGGTTCGGGGTTGGAAATATCTCGAAGAATTAAATCACTAAAAGTTCCTGTGTTGACGCATCTTCGATCGTTGATCCCCAATACACTTTCGCCATCATGAAATTTTTGAGAGTCAATCCAGGAGCACTTTGGTAAGATTATTGTTGATCGTCGATCCTTGATACTTTTCGGCGTCGGCAAGGTAGGATCGATTGTTAGAATGACTAGCTTAAGAAAGTCTTGATTCTGAATAACACAGGTAAAAGAAGACGTCGGTCTCAAGTGCCACGTGTCTTTGTCGCATAGGGGTGTCGTACGGTCTAGTTTAATCCCAAGTCATCATAAGGTTCCCTATGTCATAGTCACACCCTCGAGTCAACCTTGCCACATCAGATTTGTACAACAAGATCGTTCGGCGTTAGAGCTTTTGTAAGGAGATATCAATGAAAAGTGTTTAAAGAGAAACCCGACCCCCGACCCACCAACTAGATTAGCGAAAAAATGGGATGTTTTCAGCACGATATACGATTAGATAATGTCATTTAATAGGCCAGTTAATGCTTCACCCTGCATACATTGCTACCCCGTGTGCCAATTCAACAATAGGAATTTGAAATAACCAATAGCCCACGTTATAGCCTACGCCCGCGCCATCGACCTACAATCGAATTCAATTTTAAACGTAATCAAGATCTGGCGGCAGATTTTGTAGAACCACACTCATATTCCGAATTGAATGGTTGATGCGACAAGGTAAGTTCATCTATGTTTAAACCACTAAAATGGCTTCGAACACTTCCATTCTACACAAAAGTTTCAATTTCTATAGCATCTAAAGAAGCAAAGAAAGCGTCTCAAGACTGTGTTGATTCTCAGATTATAAAAACCAGGTTAAGCAAGCAACAAAGGTATGTGTTAAATTTTGTCAATTCGACGGTCGTAATTTGTCATATATATGTAGTTGATGTTTTATACAGTCTCTAACTGTGTTCTAGCTCCAGGGAAAATTCCTCCAAGGAAGCCCAACGACCAGACGCTCTCCGAGAGAACCCAAGCTAAAGGAGGCAGAAATCGGTGAAGGTTCTTCACCTCGTACTGCGAGGCAGTTGGAATATCCTCCCAGGGCAGAGCTGGTCATTAGAACCTCGATGAAGAAAGAATTCATTCAGCCTCCGGTCTTTGACGATACAGAAGCGACCACTGGATCCAAAATAATGCTCCCATAGTGGGGAGACCTATTCAACGGAATCAACCAGGAGGATTACATGGAGTATATCCCACAAATCAACCTAGATGTGAGGGTACTCGATGATCAAGTCTTCCCGAACATTAGGCGGTCCTATTTGCACATGGTAGCTTGTCGAACTACAGTTTTCCCATGCATTGAGGTTTTGAGTTGGTTGATCGATCACACAGATGCTCAGAAGTGCCTCATCAATGATGAGAATGGCAGGTGTATCGGAGTTTTTCTCCCGACAAAAGTTCAGAAGTACTATAAGCTCAGGGACCCAGAGGAGCGGCTAAACACGGACTTCGTGGTGAATTTATACGAATTCCACGACACCGGTCAATTGATGGCCTCGTGGTGGAAGGAAGACAAAAAATTTACCAACCAGAGCAATGGCTTGTATGGGACAACAAATCTAAGAGAGCCATACATCCACTTGATGGCTTTAAAGGAGAAAAATACTGCTCCAACTTCTCTGAAGCATGGATGCCCCTAGCGTACACTATGGCTATCTCGAGGAGTAGTTTCAAATGGGGAGCGATCATCTCCAAGCAACTAAGCACCTCTGTAGTGCAATCCCAAACGCCACAAGAAGGAGAAGCTCCTGCGTTTCATATGGCCTCGTACTTACTCGATGTTATCTTTGCAAGAAATGTCTTCACCAACATGAATTTAAGTTGTCATGTTTCGGAGCTGCATGTTCATGTTTACTTCAGCATACTATGGGAGAACAAGTACAAAAAATCCTACGTCCTTATTTGCGATGAATTCATCGCCCAAATTTATTTTATTTTATTTAAAAAGGAATGCCCAAGGTTGTCTGCGGTAGCTAAGAAAATGATATCTAAGATAGGCCATTGGTATCTAGACGAACACACAACCTATATAAGGGTGTTTGGGGCCACCAGAGCACCGTATCTACTCCATGCTCAAGTCTCAGACCGGCTAGTTGTGGGAGAAATATGCTATCAGACTATCCTGCAAGGCTATAACGCCACACTAGTCAACGACAAGAAGCAGGCTTTCATACCCTACAGATTCCATGTGGGGTTTTATCTAGTGAAGGACATTTCTCAAGCCAAACAAGAAGGTTGAGTCATCTTGAATTCAAGTTCCCGACAGGTCGGTTTCGCAAGCACGATCACAAGTTTCATCCTATTGGTCATACATGCATGACAAGTTTGAGCATGAGATTTTTACAGAATGTGCTAAGGACTAGGAGGAGGTAGTACATAGGAAAGACAACCTGAGCATGAATAGGTTCAAGGCTATGAGCATGGATGAACAGGTGGAGACAATACAGCAGTCGACTCAAGAGGCTCTCAAAGTTATGGAAGAAATCAGAGCAGAAAATACCACAAAGGCACAAAGGAGAGGATTGCTCTTACTAGAAGGAGCGCATAGAATCAATGATTAGTTACAAAATGATATTGATCTTGTAGATATGATGAGGATCCCTAAGGATGACCCAATCATAAGCAGAGGAGAGCCAACTGGCTTGGAGCTTATACAACTTGAAGAAATCACCGGTCCAGAAAACCCTAGAGTTCCATCATCACAGATCATATCACCAGGGACAATTCCAACCCAACCGGAGGTATCAAGGACACCAGGTGGTACAGGTGTACCAAACCCCCTGTTCGACTTAATAACCATCTATGATGATCAGGAGAGTTTAGAGGTTTCCCTGGTAACTCCGGTACCAATTACAGAGTAAAAGGAACCTGAGAAAGCATCTACCCCAAGTCTCGATGCTCCAGTTCAAAACCTTCTGCAGAACAAACATGAGGTCGAAAGTGTGTTAGACACTGAGTTGCTCGACCTGCCAGGGACCCCAATAGTAGCTAAAGGGATGAGATAGGATCGGGTGGTCAGAAAGAGGAGGTTCAAAAGCAAGAAATAGACACCTCGATAGTCGATTACCAAGTAAGTACCGAACCTACCCTTGGTTCTTCAATTTTGGTCGATACCTCGCCAGCCAATGAACAACAAACGAATGGCGAGCCAACGAAACATATGAAAGAAGTTCAGGAACCAATCTTAGAATAGATACACACAGCCAGGAGCCTGGGAAATACTCTAACTTGGGGAGAACAACAAATCCCTGAGCCTATTGATGAGGTCGTCGACATACAAGCCATCGCCTATGACAGGAAGAGGAAATCCATCATGAAGAGGACCACTAAGAAGAGAAGGCCCGTGCTAGATAGCTCGATTCTCATCACTACAGAGGAGAAGTTGCTCAACACAGAACATGCCAAGACATCTAATCTTATCAGCGTAGGGATGGCTATCATGGATGCCACGTTGGATAGAGAAAGGAGATATGAAAAGGTGTTGGTCGATGCGCTAAAGGAGTTGGAGAATATGCGCCATTTGGAGAAATACTATCAAGACTCAAAGCAGGCAATAGTGTTCCTGAGGAGTGAGTTCCATGACACTTATGCAAAATTCACAAGTGAACAACACCTTTTCACTGCAGGCATAGTCGATTTCCAAGAAGATACCCGTATGGCACTAGCAACCTGCAAGGATGTGGAAAGGAGGTATGAAAAAGCTCACCAAGCGGTATAAAGGATCGATTACATCAATGTAGTACAAAAGGGTCGAAACACCAAAGAGCACGGTATTCGGGTGCTAAGAGATAACAACATCGATTGGATAAGGAAAGTAGTTGAATACTGGGTAAAATTGGCCAAGGAACCTCGTCGGGAGATTAAAAAGAAGTGGGTCGAGTGCGAAAAGGGCTAGGAAAATATTAATCGCGAGATGAAAGGCATCAACCTCCTAGAATTCGGCTCACCCGAAGACTTTGTTGACCGACATGACATAGTCAAGCAACATGCAGAACAAGATTTGACATGGACAGCAGAGATCGAATAGGTGGTAAGCATGGCACCAAGTCAAGTACAACAATTCATGGAGCATATGATCAAGGCTCGTCCAGTTCTGCAACGGTTGAGTATTAAAATAATCAAATACAGGGAACGGGTAGTAGAAGTAAAAGAAATTATTTTAGCCCCGATGAACCAGCACAGGTTCCCATATGCAAACACATGTGAGGATCTCTTCGTCAAGTGGTCGGAATATGAGAAGAATCATCCACTCCCTGTAAAATCATGAGATGATTCTCAGCGAACAAAGAGATCAAGCGCCTTGTGGTGATATTTTGTTTACTTAACTTGCACTTGTAGTAGCTATTTTTAGTTAGTGATTCATTATAAATAGGGGGATTGACCGTTTAGCAGAGGTCGATGGTTTTGGGTAAACACCCTCATTTTTTGGAATTGTAAAGAACTATTTTTGAACTACCTTAATTGATAAGTCTTGTTTAGGACCGGAGATGAAACATTGTTTTTTTTAATCAAAGGCATTATATGATTGGATTGAGGAGGAATTACTTCCAACTTTATTTCAGTAATTAATGTTGTAACGAGTAAGAGTTTCTGAATCTATTGATAAGTTATTTGTCTTAATATTTTTTGCAGTTCTTGTTCTTAATGATGGAAAGCAAATTGTTGTGTTGATGTGTGATTAATGTAAGAGCTAAGGAAACTATTTTTCTTGCCATCATATTATTACATATGTATTTTCTTTATGATAATTGTATCTCAGTCAATAACTGAAATACCAGCAAGTTAGTGTATTAGTACTAGGCTTGTAACATGTGTGACATTCTTTGTCTTCATGCTCGAGCACGAGGGTTATCCCAAGCTCAACCTTCTTCAGTAGTTAAGACTCCCTTCTACCAGTTGGTTTATACCAGTGTACATCATTTCATCAGACTCATCTAATAAAAGAAAAGACAAAAAAGAGAACGTTTAAACAAAGGAAGGAACTTTCATATGAAGATATCATGTCAATCACCATGTAAGCCCATCAATTAATTGGCTAGATCGAAATATCTGGAGAACCATTCCACCATCAAACGTTGCAAAGTTTAATTGGGCCTCTTTGGCGGGTTTGGTTCCTTTTTTGGAGTTTAATGGATTTAGGACCCCTCAACAGGTCCTTGATATGAACCCCCACCTGCCCAAACTTCAATGTTGGAAGAAAGGAAAAAGTATGAAACGTTGAGATTAATAATGAACATGAACAATCAAATCCTTTCCCTAAATCGAAAATTAAATGACTTTTATTTTAATTCTCCTTCGAGGTCAAGTCCTCCTCTTCCTCCTACTTCTCCTCCCAGGAAGAATGTTGTTGAAGTGGATTGGTGTCACTTTTTCTAGGACTTTCATGATCCCAAGTATTGTTACTCGTATACACGTCACTTGGAATTTTCCAAATATCGCAAGGCACCCTTACCTCCAATAAACAATAAGCTTACCTACACTTTTCAAAATGATCATGCCATCATGAAAAATTATGTGCCTCATGATGATAACACTCCTACCTTTGGAATCTTTGCTATGGAAAATAGGAGTCGGGCCTCTAAACCAAATCTGCAAGGAGTGGAGGGTGGCAAAACTAATCCTAAAGACAATGTAAAAAACAAAGCTATCATGGGTGGTAGATCACCTTCCCCTCTGAAGAATAGAGTTATGTAGACTCCAAACAACGTTTTACCTAATGATCCACCTCCACGTATGTTCCATGTTCATTAATCATTAAATAAATGTCATATGTTTTTGGTTTTCATATATTTTTCACGTCGGGTATTTGGTTTTTGTATGTACAGGTAATTTTCATGTGCACCAATCATCCCTTCAGTCTCGGCCACCCTATGGCCCCTTCAGGTATATGTTTAAACCTGGCATGCACTCACACCCATTGCAAACAATATACATATCCAATTCATACCCCTCGAACATTTACCCTTAGGATCCCCACACCTGGCTTTGCGGTGTCGTCACCTCCATTGCATTCAGGTACCGTCATCCAGTCGCATTCTTGCCTCCATGATTCATCACACATATATTTACCCCTTTGCATATTGACACTCATGTTGTTCTATCCATTAGGCTCGGGAGTCCTGGTAGTGTTACACCCTAGAGTAAGAACCTCATACTTCTTCCTCATCATCATGATAACCACCCCATTATGGACTCCCACATCATGTTTTTTATTACACTAAATGCACCTTTGCATTCTCATTAACCCTCCATATCATCCAACATCATCCTCCATTCACCAACCTGGTACAAAAACCCACCAATGGGGACCCCACCCTTCATTAGTTACATTCCCCTACTTGCACCCCACAAGGACAAGCCATACTACACTGGAGCACCTATTTCTGTATGTGTACTTTCATCCCAATCATTCTTTATTTATTTGGTAATTGTATAAAGCACACTTCAAATTCCAACAAGTAAAGTATATTTTTTCCATCGCATTTGATGGCGTCTTTTTCCTTGGCACATAGCAACCCATGCTTCCCTTGATTGGATTCCCATTTCCTCTTTGCAAAGATATCCACATCATAGCCCAAATATCAACTCTCATCGACACACATGTCCCACCAATTCGTATTTTGGCCTATCATCCATTCCTTTGCAATCCCACTTGTTCAACACAGTTACCCCAATATCTGGTCGTCCACTTGACACTAGATCGTGTTTACGATTGTTGCCATCATTCCACCTTCCCCTAAACAAGGGTCATCCTCGAGTCCCATACATCTCGATTGTCTTTGATGTCACCATTCCATCCATCCCCTTCTCCATTCATCCCCAAATACTTGTATGATCAACTTAATGCTGAGGATCCCTCTGCTTCTTACAGTCGTGCCCCTTCCCTGTCAACGTCAGCACAAATTTCTAGGAAGATGGCAGTATCTTAGCTCTCAATCCCTCATTACTAAGTAGTCTCAGACAACACAGAAAGATCTATCATTGCTTTTTGATGTCGTTGACCCCCATGACATTCGACCTCAACAAAGTTTCATGTTACGGTGGGTCTTACTATGCGACCGTTGTAGTTTTTAGTAATTGTCGAAGACCTTTGAATTTGTTAGGCCATCAACTCCTTTGAGTTATTCATACCTCGATTTAGAGCATGTTCAGTAATCCGAACCGTCAGCTGCCATTATTTGACGTCCCCGAGGGCGTTGTAGACATCTACTTCATCAACAATATTCGGTTTCCATCATTCCATTTATGGTTTCATGACACGTGCATGGGGCATGCCTGCCTCGTTTTTACACAACTTTTCATTTCAGGTTTTTAGAGAATAATGGTCTCATTTTGAATCCCCTCTTCCTCCAACAAATCTCTCTCATAGTTCCTCTTAGTAGTTGCTACAACTCTCCTATGCTATGGCAATATTAGTGAAAGAAACATTTATGTATTTCGGCTATACATATGCTCCTTACCTCACACCTCAGGGGGCATCTTTTATCACTAAAATATTGCCCATAGCAATACAGACAATGGATGAAAAAACAACAAGCATAGATACAACATACTCCCAACATTTACAGAATCAACTTTAACAAGATGACCAAAACTATGAAGAAAACCTATAAAGTTGTGTGCACTTCCAACAAACCCAGTGTACACACATCTGCGCGGGCCAAAACAACCCCAAACGCGCACAATGTGCAGTCTACGCAACTGTAAATGAAGAAACCCGCGTGGATGCGGAAACGACACATTTATGAATTTGGTCAGGCCTCAACCACTTCCAGGGTGATGCAATTCAAGACAAGACCCCAAGATCAACCCAAAATATCACCTTGGGATGACTGAAAAGTTGGGATGTACCCCAAAGATTCCTCCCATTCACACTTGAAGCAAGTTATCAAATACCTTGATACCAAGATCTTACAATGTGGTTAAATATCTAGAAAAATCCCTAGCCCATATGACATTATTGGATGCTCTTAGGACACCCTCTCAGTTTGAAAACCATTCATGTGTCCTACAAACCCCTCCTACTTCATGAACAAAAACAAGAGCTCATCTTTCCAAATAGGCCTTTTCTCAACCAAAGGAGGCATACGATGCCATCGATTTAGACCCATGAGTTCCTCCTTTCTATGTATCAATAAAGATTATTTATTTTGTGCTCCATAATTGTGCCCTTGACATAGGAGCAAGGCACAATGTCATGCCCCTTTGAGTTATGAGGAGATTGGGCATTCAATGCATATGTCCTTGTAAATATCTACTAGTGTTGGATTCAAGGACCATAGAAACCATTGGTTACATCAAGGAATTATCCATTACTTTCAACCAAGCTTTTGATGTGAGCATGTTGATAGATGTAATTGTAGAAGATATACTAGAAGCATATGGTATGCTTTTAGGAAGAGAGTGGTCCTCCAAGGTCAAATGGGGTTGTTACTTCAAGGAAGGAACTCACTTCACCTTAAGGGTGTAGAATTTGTCACGAGTAGAGAGCTAAAATACTGAGCGCAGGTTGTACCTACTTCCTACAACATGAAACATGTGTCTTTTTAAGACACGAGGATGGGTACTTATATTGTGGTATCTAAAGAAGATGCTCATATCCCTCCTCTCGAGCTAGAGGAAGTGATGTGGAGCATGGATTTTGATGGTGCTAAATCCAAACATGGATCTGGTGTTGGGGTTTTTTTGTGTGATCCCAAGGGAAAGGCAATCTTGTTCTCTTTTTTTATTAGAGCTCCCCAACACCAATAACATGGCAGAATATGAAGTGTTATTTCAAGGCCTCCAAAAGGCCTTAGACTTAGGAATTCACCATTTGTTGGTGAGTGGGGATTCATAGCTTGTTGTGAACCAAATCAAGGACAATATGTGGTTCATAACCCTTGCCTCAAACAATACCATCGAAAGGCTAAGGAACTTATTGAAAAGTTCTTGTCTTTCAACATTCAAGTTGTACCTAGGGTAGCAAACCACATAACTAATAATTTGGCCTTAGTTGGTTCATGATTACTTCTTATTTCCTAAGGTATGTCGAGGATATAAAATTCCAAATCTTACATAGCCCTACATTACCTAACAATGTTGACTCTTGGAAAGTTTTTGATACTGATGAACAAATTTGTAGGTTCCTTCAAAACAAGGACGAATTTGAAGATTTGTACATCAGCCAAGAGTTGGAAGAAGAAATCGAGGATGTAATTCAACTGAAAACCAATAAAATTTCCCCTAGTTTCTCCATGTTGGAATTCATGTTTGATTCCAACGATGCCTCTACCTCTACACCTAGTATTGATAGTGAATATGTTAGGAAGGTGCAAGAAACCATCCCAATAAATATGGGAACACAGAAAGATCCAAAATTGGTTTATATAGCGTCACAGTGTTCCCCTTCTGAGGTATCCCAATTCACGGAACTCCTAGCGGAGTTAAAAGATGTCTTTGCTTGGTCCTACGATGACGTCAAGGTCTTCAATATGCAAGAGATAGTCCATGTCATTCCCATAATCCCTTATTCAAAGCCTTCCAAACAAAAACAAAGGAAGAACAATCCTACTTTAGAATGAACAATTAACATTGAACTATAGAATATGGACGCAGCAGGGGTCGTATACTATGTTTTCTATTCACAGTGGGTATCCAATTGGTTCCCATAAGGAAGAAAACTAGGGATATTCAGTTGTGTGTTGAAATTTGACATTTGAATAAAGTGTCCTTAAAAGATAACTACCATGTCCCACCCATGGAGGAAATCCTACAACAAGTATTTGGGCCCAAATGATGTCCCTTTTAGATGGTTTCTCAGGTTACAATAAGATATCCCTTGAGCCTTTTGATAGTCACAAAACCACCTTCACTACCAATTGGGGCACATATGTATATCACACGATACCTTTTGGTTTGATTAATGTCGAAAGTACCTTTCAACATGCTCTGGCCATTGCTGTCAAAGGATTGTTGGTAAGAGTATAGTTGTGTACTTTGATGACCTCACATGTTTCTCCAAATAACGAGGTAGTCATTTTGACCACCTTAGGCAAGTGCTTATTAGATTTCCTCATTTTGGCATATCCTTAAGTACTAAGAAGACCATTTTTTATTTCATGGAGGGAAATATTTTGGGTCATATTTTGTCTTGAGAAGTTGTCAAAGTGGACCCTGAGAGAGTGGTAGCCATCTAAAGACTGCCCTTACCTACCAATAAAAAATAGATGCAATATTTCTTTGGAAAGATAAACTTCCTGAAACAATTCATTCCTAATTTTTCTCAAGTTGTCAAAACTTTAAATCAACTAATGAAGAAGGACATTCGGTTCAAATGGGACCCTCTAACCTGTAATGCTTTTGAGTCCATTAAGAAAGTCATCACTATTTCACCTCTGTTGATTAGTCCTAACCACTCCAAGAATTTTTTCATGTACACTAACTCATTAGAGGAGACTATTTCTACAACCGTATTGCAAAAATACCATGAGGAGAACCTTAGACCAATCACCTTTGTAAGTCAGAATTTGAAGACACGCCAGTTGAACTATTATAAACTTGAGAAACATGGTTATTCTTCGTATAAATCCTTGGAGTTGTTATAACATTACATCCAAGGCAAAAAAAATTAGGTCTTCGCACCTACATCTCTCTTAGTCACTGCTTTGAACCAAACTGAATTGCATAGTAAGTGGTCCAAATAGATCATGTGCATGAAATAATATGACTTGGATATTAAACCAATGAAAACCATAATGGGAATAGGGGTGGATTAATTTATAACTCAATCCCATGCCTCGGTCATAGTTGAATAACCTCAAGTAGAAGACTTGATTTCTTACGAAGAAATGGTTAAGAAAACTGAGTTGATCTCACAACCATGGTATGAACCTATTGTATATTTTCTGATGAATGGTGTTTTCCCATTGAACATAGATACTAAAGCCAAGCAAACACTTTGCTTACAAGTTGTGTGATATGTCTTACAATATAATATCCTTTATAGTAGAAACCTTGATGGGGTTTTGTCATGTTGTCTAACTCCTGATCAAGCCCAAATGGAACTTGAATAATGTCATTTCGGGCTTTGTGGACATCACTTTTCAGCCAAAACCACTGCAACAAAATTTTTACATGCAGGTTACTTTTGGCCTTCACTCCACCAAGATGTCCATTTACTGGTTCAAAAATGTGAAGCATGCCAACATTTCACTTAGAAGCAAAAGTGTGTTGAAGCGGTTGCCCTTAGGAATGCTACGAAGTAGCAGGTAGTAGAATTCATTGAACGTAACATTTTATCATGCTTTGAAACCCATGCTGAGATACTAACTGACAATGGATCAACTTTCATGTTTGATGTCATGCTTCACCATGGTGTCACATACGACATCCAACTTTTTCGATCCTCCACCTATTACCCCCAAGGTAATGGATTGGCTGAATCAATAAATAAAAATCTTATTCATATCTTAAGAGAACGGTCAAATAAAACAAGCGTGATTGGCACACTAAGTTAAACTTTGCTTTATGTGTTGATCGTACAACCCCAAGACAGTTACAGGCCAAAGTCCTTACACTCTGGTGTATGGAACTCCTGTTGTTTTGCATGTTCATTTGCAAATTCCATCCTTGATATTGGTTATTGTTGAGGCAGAAGATTATTTATAACCCTTACAACATTGTTTAGACATGTTGATTCAACTAGAGGAGGTTAGAAAAGATGCATTCCAACACTTCCAAAAGAAACAAGACATAGTGAAACGTTCCTTTGATAAAAGAGCCACAATGTCAAATTACAAAGTAGGGGATGATGTCCTACAATGGGACAAAGCATATGAGGCCCCATCCAAACACCACAAGTTTGATTATTTGTGGTTGGGTCCTTACACAATCTACAAGGTTTTAGGGACCAATGCTTTCGGATTAAAAACCTTGGATGGTGAACCACTCCAATTTCCTATGAATGGTCACCACCTAAAGTTCTTTTATTACTGAGAAACTTCATTTCTCTATACAGATGTCACCATATTTTGATTTTCTGCTTGTTTGTATTTACTGATTTTGATTTTATGCTTGTATGTATTTACTTTTGTTGATTTTATGCTTGTATGTATTTACTCATTTTGATTTTCTACTTGTATGTATTTACTGTTTTTTATTTTATGCTTATATGCATTTTCCTTTGCTTCGATTTTGAGCTATTGACCTATTTTATTTTAGCGATTAAGTGTAGGCCCCTTTTGGTTTTCCCTTGTTTTTGGCATGTTTCATTCAATTCCATAGGCTTCCTGCTTCTCTTTGAATTTTGGTTTGTTTGGTTTTAATGAGAAAGGTAGTTTCCTTGTCTTCATATGGCTATTTGAAAAGAGTGTCATTCTAGGAGTCCTTCTACCATGTTTTTCCCAAAAGGGAATTATGGCTTGGTATCACCTTAAATAGGAGTAAGCTTGATTTTTATTAATATAAATTCGGTGGGGAAAGTCTAAGGGAGTTAGCATAGCATTTCCTGGTGAAGTTGGAACCTGATGGCATGATGGCTTACATAGCTCTGTGATTGCAACTGCTCTTTACCCAAAAAAAAAAGATTACGATGTGACATTTTCCAAGCAACGTTCTTTTTCCTTCAAAGTACAATCACTAGAGAGTTTTGAGATATTTCAGCACCTTATACAAAAAAAAATCATATCTTTACTCCCTTGATTGATTGGTTTGCTTGCTAGTTTTCTCCAGTGGGTCATTGATTTCCAAAAGATTCTTGTTTGCTTGTTTGTGTGTCGAGAATCAAAGGCATGCATGAAACTTTGTGTTGAGCCAAGGTTCACCCTAAGCCATGATTCTCACAGTTAAGCCATAATCCAAGTGAGGGACCCGTGTCACTTGGTCCACATTGCTCAACAAAACCTGGGTCATTATTCCTTTTCTTCTATCCTTTGTGAATCTCATTATAAATTATTTTGTATATCTTTATTGCACCACTTTCATTCTTTTGTTTATCCCTAATGTGAAAAATGGTCCTCATACTACAGTTGAATCTCCACCCCTCACCCACCTATTTTACTTCAAAAGTATAACTTTCTACTGAGTATTCATGCCTATCACGTGTGTGATTCCATTGTTTTACATGCCTCGGAAGGCATTTCCCCTCTGGTGCCAAGACCCAAAAATCTGGTATGGGCTCAACACCATGCATGCATTAACTTCTCTATCCTTTGCCCAATTACCTTTGTAGCAGTAGAATTTGCATCAATGTGTCCTTTCTCCTTGAGACAAGTCCAATGTAAGTCATGGGATCTATCTCTAAGTCCCATAGTAGTGGTTGCATGTTTTCCTATTAAACCATTTCCATATACATTGGTTGAACTTCCATAGATAGAAACCCACAAGGGATTATATTTCATTTCTTATTGACAAACAATAAAGTGAGCTATATATACATGCATTTCACATTTGTTATTGGTGAGTGGATATGAGAACAATGTTAAAGAAACAATCTATAACATTATTTGCATTACTTAAATATCAAACTAGAGAATTTACACTCACTTATAGTGTTATTGCATTGTTATTAGTTGAGGACATTCCTACCATAGAGTCGGGTGTCAACCGTGAAGAAACCACCATAACAACTTCTCTTGCTTCCATTGGAGAGTAATAATTGCCAAGCAAAGAAGGAATAGTTTCATGCTAAACAAGAAAATATGCCATGCAAACCATTCAAATTAGCTCATCTTATTTCAATGATGTTTGATTTTTTCATAACAATCTATGCAATGCATTCCCTCTCAAACTACTAGATAGAAAAATGGGATAAAATGGTACGAATACATAGAAAATATATCAAACCCAATAAAAAAACATGCACTAGTGAATTAGAATAATTTCAAGCATCATTGGGAGAGGAGATTGTAGAATAATCAAGACATGGATTGTTAGGACTTGTAAAACTACCAAGTGCCACACAATAATTTCTTATAGGGCATAACCTCTTGAGGAAAATATAATGCTGGTCCTATAAAGTCATTTTTGGGTAGCATATTTCTGCAAAGAACCATGTAGAAACATTAGTCTTGGAATATCTAAAATGTGGATATTCCTATAAATTGATATCTTATTAATACTATAAAAAAATTAGAGTTTCTATGCTTAGTCCAACAATGAATTCCATGAGTTCTTTAAGGTCCTCAAAAACTCAATCTCATTAGCACTTTTACCTAGAATTAAATGCAAATGCAAAAGTTGTGAAAACTTATGTAGAGCTAGTTGAGAAGGTAGAATAGTGAAGAAACGCTTTTAGACTCTAGCATTGTTCGAAGTGATGAACATAGCTTTACCAAAAATGGAATTTCTTAAGTATGTTGTGGTAATTAAGGATGTGTTAATATTGAAGACGAACCATGGATTTTGACTATTCAAAAACATGGCTCATGCTATTAAGAAACTCATATTTTACCAATGATATATTCATCAAATACAACGGGACTGTAAAATAACTGCAATATTTTTCTTAAATTGGTTGTTACTCCTATTATATGGGATGATTTTCAATTTTTCCTCTTTCTACTAGTTAAACATTGGCTAAGCATATATTACATGTCACATTTGTAGTTCTAAATGACATCAAACACTTTATAGTTCATCTAATTGTGAAGTCACTAGAAAGAATACAAACATATGGTGGGTCTCGGATTATGAAACACTATAATCAAAGCCAGAGAAAAGACCATGAGGGAATCTAAGTGATGAGAGAGACAAACTTTGTTAGCTCCGATGTGACATAATGTGATGACACATATCTGGATATGGAGATGTTGCATCTTGACGAGGACCTTGATGCCATATTTAAGAAAGAGAAATATTATGCATTGTTCATTGCAAACAAGTTGAAGACACTATATACATTGTCAGGGAGGAGATAAACTTGATCTACGAAGTTGATCAACTAGGAAATTAGATAGATACATTTTCAAAATTAATGATATTGTTTCATAAAAGGAAATTGGAATGGTGATCCTGCAAAATCGGCTTGTGTGATTTCAAAGGCTTCTTTTATGACCAAAATAATATTTTCTCTTGTCTTGTTGGATTACAACTTGCACAATACCATCATGATAAATGTAGAATCTACTTATTTTCCCATGTGCACAAATGTACTAGAGAAAATATGCAAACCATAATCATTTATTTGAAACTTATCTTGGAGGTGGAATTACATGAATATATAAGAGCGGTAGAGAGAATAAAAATTGGATCTAATTGTCTTTTCCAAATGAAAATTGTTTACTTAAATTAGTTATTAAAAAATGTAGGACCTTCAGGTAAATTCCAACCACTGTAAGAAATTGTAACTACGTTATGGACCAAGCACATCGAGCATATTTTCAAAATCTTACATGATTTGAAGCTATCTACACACTTGTGAAAAAGAAAGTGTACAAATAGTAACAAAATATAACCTTCAAGGATTTTGAGAAAACTGGGGGGAGGGGGGGGCGATGGGGAGAAATTTTATTATAGTACTCGATCAAATGGTAACTTTGAGTACAAGGCATAACAACATGATACAAGGTTAGTCCATATCAATATGTTTATTTGTTGAAGTTTCCTCTTCAATTTTTTGTGTACAATTTCTAGTCTCTTCTCTTCAGAATCAATCACATTATTCGATCATTTTCCAATACTTTTAAACTGCTATGGAACCCATTTTTCATATTCCTAGTAGCTAATCATTTGATAGAAACTCTTAATCAGATAGCCCTACCTTACAGTTCTATATTGGTATCATTTTGATGACGATATTTCTCCACCTATAATGCAAATAATCAAAGTTATAATTTGAGTTTATTGTATATACAACTTATGATGCAAGTTTTTGTTCATACTATTGGGAATTAACCATAAATAAAAAGAGAATGTTAACTAGTGGAGAACCAAGGGATTGAGGAAGTGTATAACAATGATTCCGAAGAGGAGGTGTCTAAAAACATCGTTAGCATTAAAACACAATTGAGCATAGCTTGACATATGGAATACCAGGAAAACTCGATTGTCTCACCTTATGATCACCTTAGGAACACCTAGATCTCCTTTTTTTTCCTACTTCGACTTGCACATCAGTTGACTAAGTCTAGACCTCCTTTAGTCAACTTAGTCAACCAATTGACTAATCAATCGACTTCTCTAGTCGACTCCCAAGTTCACCTTCAACTATTAACTTATTATCTCCAAAATATATAAAGGTGTGAAGAACCTAATGTTCCAACACCCCTTTTGATCACAACTCTCTAGAGGTCAAGAGGTGAAATTATCTATATACCCCCCCCCCCATAATTGTAGCTTCTAGAAGCCTAAGTAGATCCTAAATTTTCACAAACTTAGCTTCTACTAAAGGCTTTGTAAAGATAGTAGCAATATGATCATCTATCTTGTAAAAAACAAGAATCGCAACATGCTCTTGTAAGAATTGTCTAAAATAATGGGCATGAATTTATACATTCTGCAATTTATTGTGAGCAACTAGATTTTAAGCTACTTATATTGCACTTTAATTGTCACAATAAACTATAGTCAACTTTTGAAATAGGATGCAAGCTCACCCATTAGGTTGCAACTCCACACTACCTACGTGACAACATTAACAAGACCTCTAGGTCAATGGAGAAACCACCTTCTACCTTTTACAAGATAGACTATGGGTCAAGATATAACATGAAGAACATAGCCTTAGGTAAATTTGTTTTCATCTCCATCTCCAATGCAATTTAATTTGATATAGCAAACCAACTAGTTCACATTCTTATTGCAGTACTTTATGCAAAGCCGATATGTACCCTTGATATAGTGAACAATCCTATTTGTGGCCTTTAAGTGATTTTCTTCTAGATCCCGCATGAATTTGGAGCCCACATTAATAACAAAGGATATATTGAGTCAATTGTCGGTTTAATAGATGATGCTACCAACATGTTGCTTGTAAAGAGTGGCATCAACTTTTGGAGAATCAGACTCCTTAGTTAGCTTCACTCTTGATAGATATGGTGTTCCATCATGAAAACTTGTAAAAGATTCCACACATATTTAGGTTGAGGAATAAACAAACCATCATCCATTTGCAAAACTTGGATGCCTATAAAGAAATGCAATAGGCCAAAGTCGGTCATTTCAAATGTATTTGTTAAATATTTCTTCAAACCAAAAACTAGGTTAGCACTACCTCTAGCAATGACTAAATCATTTGGTTTGAAGAAATGTTTAATCTAAATCATCTTGTTTGAAGAAATATTTAACTGAATAAGGAGTATTTGGACATCTATTTTCCCATACCTAAATTGAATGGAAGTATATGGTCCAATATTTTACATGGAGCTCCATTTCCCTAGATTTCCCCCCTTGAGAAACTATATAAACAAAGGCCTCCATTATCCATTTTCATAAGTTGTTTTGTACTAAGGTGTTGATTTTCAGATTGGTCAAAATCCAAACAACAACCTCACGAGGAAAAAATCCATCAATGTTTTTAAAGAGGTGGTACTCCTCTATTTTTTTTCTGAAATATGTGGCTTGATGTTCATGGACTGGATTATTAAATGGGAAAATACTAAACAACAAACCTCAAATATTTATTGCTTTATTTTTATATAAAATGGTTTTTGATAACCAGATTTCTCCTTGAGTGCAACATTTACTTGGAAATGGACCAAGCAACTTCTTAACAACAAAAAGATAATGAAAGGCTTCAATATCAAAATAAATATATGTTCAACTTCATTATAACATCCCTCTACAACACATGCAAGTAGAAGATGCAACCATATTTTCTCACAAGAAAAAGAATGAAATAATGTTGATCACTTCATAGAACTTTCAATGAGTATTGCATTCAAAATTGAAAAGAATTTGATGGGCACGGTCCAAAAATCTCATACTCAGAAATCCAAAAGTCTGAGAAATCATTAAAGTTGTACCCCGAAGTAGTTCTCTATGGAGTTTCATAAAAGATATTCAACATTACATAGCATTTTAGTAAACCAATTGACTAATGCTCAAAAATAAAGCTTTCCAAATGCAAGGACTAAACCTCCATGAATCAATTAGAAAATCCTAGCTTACATTATCAGTTATATATGTATGGTTGTAATATACTCCTATTGATCTTTTGGGGAATATACTTGAAAGAATAAAAGGAAAAACACACAAAAAAACTTATCCTTATGCTTGATCTCTGATATACAAACATAAAACTTTGAGAGAAATTGTGCAAAGGAAGAAGACACAAGAAAAAATGGATATCTTTGTTTGTTGATCAGAGAGTTGGTTTTGTATTGAAGGTTGAACAATGTTATCTTGATGATCCGACCCAAAAACTGACCCTTCTTTGATGGTGCTCTCTTTCTTTTAAATTTTCTCCTACCGTCTCTTGAAAAGATTTGCCCTAGTAGTTAGGGTTTTTGTTCTTCTAGAAGTTCCCACGTGCTTCTTATTTTTGAAATTAATGCTTCATTAAATGCTTATTAATGAATTTATGTAATTGGAATTCATGCCTCCAAGTAGGACCCACTTCAGTCTTTTATAAAAGTTATTTAATAAACTTTTATTTCCAAAATGTGAAATTGACTATCTAAAAAAGTAGATTGTGTTTTAATTTTCTGAGCATGATAATCGGCTTCTTAGCCATGGAAACCATTCTATAATTAATCTTCATAATTATATATTTCCAACAAGTCCTCTTGAGCGAAATTTGGAGTTTTAGATCTCAACTTATAGCCTTGGGAAGTCGAGGTTCCAAACAGATTCCCCAACAAGTCATAAAAACAGAACCGACTGATGTTTTAATTTCTGGAAGAATTATCTACTAACTCATTCCTTGGAACCTACTCCAATGTCTTCCTTGTATAATTACCTTTCCAACAAGGTATCACTTTCCCAAAACAAACATTTGAATCATGAGTTATGAGCTCTAGAAGATCGATCCTCATTAGTTGTCAATCTAACTCGTGGATCAATCTTAACCTTTGATTTAATTCCACCTCTTTAGTCCCACATGCACTTTGGTGGTGGAGAATTTAGTGTTTATAATGTAAAGGCTTTCCATTTCATTCATGTCATGTAAAGGAGCTTATGGAGGTCGTCCCTTAGAAATTTTCATGACTTAGTAAAATTTTGGTTTCCCAGTCAGCGTCCAATCATCGCCCAGTCAGCGCCAATGTGTCTCAGCGTGATAGGATTCCACATGTCTCAATGTGATTAGTTGCCACATGTATCAATGTCATTGGTTACCATGTCTTCCACATGTCTTAGTGTAATAGGCTGCCATGTGTCTTGGAATTAAACTTAGGAAAATGTGCTAAGTATGGAGAGAATGGGAGAATGACGAGAGGGAAGGTATGGCGGGGTAGTGGGTATGGTGGGGTTAGAGAGTAGGTCCGCGGGTATGGGAGTATGACAAGGTCTAGGGATAGGAGTATGGTGGGGTGTGAGTGAGAAAGGGGGAGTGGAGTGTGGCGAGTTCGCGAGAGAGGAGGGAGTGAGGAAGGGGGAGTGGAGTGGAGTGTGGTGGGTCCGTGGGAGAGGAGAGAGTGAGGAAGGGGTAGGGGAGTGTGGTAGGTCCGTAGGGTAGGAGAGAGTGAGGAAGGAGGAGTGGAGTGAGATGGGGAGAGGGGATTGAGATCAATATATGGGGAAGGAGAATGGAGTCTCGTCTCCCGTGAAGCACATTATGAGACTAAGTATGAGAAACTTGAGAATGTGAGAGACTAAGTATAAGAGACTTGAGAGTGAGACTAAGTATGAGAGAGAACTAAAAGTTAATGGATAAGAGAGGAATTTGAAAATAAGAGATGAAGTTTAAAATGGCTAAGTATGGAGAATGAATAATGAGTTGTTCGAGAATATGAGATGTATGAGAATATTAGATGAAGGGAATCTGAAATTATTCCTGAGACTAAGTATAAAAGAGGAAACTTAGTACATAGAGTAATCAATTGTGTTGCACAAGGAAGAAGTGCATTTTGTGGAAGATGGGGTAGTTGGACAAAAAGATGAGTATCTTGGGCATATGGACTCTGATTTTGATTCCATAAAATCCTTAATGAAGCTAATACTAAGGGCTATGCCATGAGCTGATGATTGTTCAAAATTTCCTTCTTCTGTTATCAATTTTTTTTTATTATTCCAAAGACCGAAAAATCTAGGTGATCAATTTTCTTTATCAACATAAGGTTGTGTTGCCAAGATTGTACCAAAGTTTGAGAAGCCCCTTAATCACATTCACCATTATTGGATTTCCTTAACCTCATTCTACCCAAATTTCCCCTCAAAGTGTCCATTTCACAAGGGGAAGTGCTCCCAAATTACTAACAAAGCAGGGAGAGACTATTGGAGGATATAAGAACCCTTCGACAAAGAGATCTTGGAAACCACTTCTACAAGACTACCTTTGGGTGATATAATTCATATTTTATTTCCTTTCCATTTGATTGTATAAAGAACTCATTTCCTTCCCCCCAAAGCGATGTCTATTCATTTGAATTCATGTCTGAATGGATGTTTAGTTTGTATACATGCTTGGGAAATAGGATTGATGGCATAGTATTTTTGTTCACTCACCCTTTTGTCTACCTTAGCTCAACAACTATTAGGAAAAGGTATTTTTATTTACACATGCATACCAAAAGGCATTATTCTTCCTCATGTCTCCACTTTGAGTTTGTTAGAGCCATCTTGTTCAATTCATGGTCATTTCCTAGATCAATTGTCTTTTATGCTTTGTTCAGTGGAAGTCATGTATTTTATTGCATCTCCATCTCATTCCATTTGGTTAAGTCCAAGTCTTATTTCATCTATATATTTTCATTGTACACCATTTTAGTTTTTAGGAAATCATCATTTCCCTTTCTCCAATGTATTTTCCCTTTTCGACCACAACACATTTGTTCTGGGGGTTTGATTTAGAGAACCAATACCCTTGTTACCATTTTCATCATTATCATTTTACCACTACAACCAGAACACCTTCCAGTAGAGGTTTTTACGAACCCCACCCCCCGAAAAATGTGTCCCTTATACGTTTATAGCAAAGGTGGGCATGCGGAAGTTTAACATCAGTGCGCCTAAGTCGACCGTTTGCATCAATGCTCCTAATTCGACTGTGTGCACGGTCTAATTAGGAGCACCAATGCTTCCCCAATAACAAAGCGCACCAGTGCTCCCCTAATAACAAAGCACACTGCTACTCCAAAACAAAACGCCATGGTGCTTCTAATAACCGTTATTAATATAAAATACTAAAATATTGTTTTTTATTTTATAAGAAATAAAATGCATCGTGATGCTCCCCAATAACAAAGCGCCCAGGTGCTCCCTAAATAACAAAGTGCACCAATGTTCCCCTAATAACAAAGTGCATCAGTACTTCCCCAACAACAAAGCGCACATGTGCTCGCCCAATAACAAAACACATCGGCACTCATATAACAAATGCACCGAAAAGATTGATTTTTAATGAAAAGAAATTAATTTTAAAACCATAAACCTTCCACTATGTGCTTAGAAATCAATACAACCATGATGTGTTTCTATAAAAAAAACGCACCATTAAAGGGTAAAATAAAGTAAAAAAAATTACCATATCAAATCAATGCACCGAAATATATAGTCAAAAAATGAGCGGGAATTTTATATTTTCAAAATGTATGTCTTTATAAATGAAAACCCTAATCATTATTTCATTCTTTTGCCAAAATTTAGAGGGGAGATTTGTGCAAGAGAGATTTACGAGCAAAGTCTTTGGAGTGGGTAGATTTTTCTGAAGATCCAAATTTATATACTAATTTGTAGAGGAGAAATTTCAGGTATGTGATTTTTTTGTATTCATCATCTCAATATTTCCCATATTTGATTCAAACAAATTTCGGTGCATTATAAAAAATAAAAGGGTTTCATAGTAATATTCAGTATTGGAAGCCTTAGCTTCTTGGTTGTTTCTCTTGGTTTTCCTCTCTATATTTCACAAGTATATTTTTTTTTAAGAAATAGATTTTTATAGGGTTTCTTTACTTGTATATGGGGCATTTGATATCTATTGCAATGGGATATCTCGTTGTATTGGATATCAAACCCTATCGCTATCAGTTTTCTTTAAAAAAAATGCTTCTGCGGTTCGCAGTGCACACTATATAGGAATAGTGCATCGATGAGCAGGTTCATGTCAACAACATTGGTGCTCCTAAGTCGACATCGTATACAAGGGCTCCTAAGTTGACTGTGTGCATCGGTTCTCTTCCCAAGAACAAAGTGCATCGGTGCTCCCCCAATAACAAAGTGCACTAATGCTCTTCTCAATAACAAAGTGCATTGGTGCTCCCCCAATAACATAGCACATAGGTGCTCAAGTTCATGTCAACAACACCACGGAGTTTAAAATAAAAATAACTTTGTTCACATGTTCGGAAGTGCGCAATAAATAGTAACGAGTCATTGATGCTTCTATTAAGTTATAAAGCACGAATGATTCTATTAATTTATAGAGCATGGATGTGTCTATTAATCTTATTTTGTAAAAACAATTTGCAATTTTTATATATGATGATTCCTATATTTTTTTGATAAAATATGGTCGATAGAAGTTCAAGGAAAACAACTTATTGTAGCGAGTGTGATGGTAACTCACCCCAACAAGAGAACAAGGCAAGTTCTTTAAGTTGTATTAAAATTTAATGTATTTGAATTTATCTATAGTTTTAAATTAATGATGTGTGTTGGTTAAGGCATGTCATGGAAATTCCAAGAAACAAATGAGAGAAAAACCAATACATGTTGGTGGGGATGTTCAAAAACGTGTACAAGGAGATGGTAAAAGAAATGAACATAGTTGCATAGCAGGAGGTGTCATCCCAACAATTACAATGTGCATAAGAGGTATGTAATTATTCATTTATTCTTTTATGTACATTGAATTTAATTATCATGTGAAATACTAATTTTCAATTGTTTTGTTGTAGAAAATAAAAAAAAATGAAACCCATTCAACACATTAGACACGACGACGAGGAATAAAAGGGTTGATCGCATAGTTTGTGAGTACTTATGTTTTCGATCTTACTTAAAATTTCATCTTTGTTATGATAGTTATATTTAAATAATTAATTTACACTCATCCATGGATGTCTTCTAATAGGTGCTAACATACAAAGAAGAGCCAACTGAAGAATTGATAGACATTGGGTTAAGTATGGGTTGCATGTATATGTTGAAGTATCAAGGTTTAATTGAACAAATTTTAAGTAGCTATCTTGTTTAACTTCCCTTGTTTTATAATTAATGGAACAACACAAAAATTTTATATTAATTATATCGATTGTGCTTTGTCATAGCGTATTAAACATGTAGGAAACAAAGTATGGAGTGCATCCAACAAAAGATGTTTTGAGAGACGGCATGAAGCATGGCTTCAAAAGAATGTGTATTGTTTATGAAACAGTTGTTGATATGGTACACTATTTTATTTATGCAATCATGTATATTCTACTATATATAAATGTAGATATACTTATTACACTTTATTTCTATGTTTGTAGATGGAACATGAAGATGTGGAACATAAAACCAAGTCGATCAAGAAAACATTAGGTTAAATAACCAAAGTACAATATTGCCTACAAGCGATGGAGAAATGAGGCATGCATGCAACTCGAGCGATGATAGTAATTCAAGTGATGTCGAATGACAATCAATATAGTTAAATGTTCTTGCAAGTTGTATGTTTTGGAATATTTGTCTCTAAAAATTAGGAATTTTGTTTAATGTACTTGATATATTGTCCCAATTGCACGAGGCCATGTTACCATTGAGCGTAAAAATTACATATTGGTTGCATTTTGATTATTGTGAACCTTTACATTGTCACATTTTGTATGATGATGGGTCACTCGTTCATATATAATAAAATGGGTTTCTTATTTTATTATGTTGTCAAATTTTGTAAAAGGTTGTGTTATTCATTAATTAATATGTGTAAGGGTCTCCCATGACACCCACCGAATGCGTGCACTCCTTGGGCAGATTTGACGAAGGACGGATGAAGAGCACGAGGAAGGGAGCAATCGGTTGGGAAAACAAAGACATTTTGGTGTGGGCAAGAGCACCTTGGGCACATGATGGTGACACACAACACCAAGGGGGCACACACCTTACTTGCCTTAGAACGCTTGACAAAGACTTGGGTTTCATTTGGGCAAGGGCGAGGTAACTTGGGATCATGCCCAAGGAGTGGACTCGTCTTCCCTTGACAACATGGGTGCACCAAAGAGGTTGGACGACTCCATCAACACACTCACGAGGAGTCACAATGATCAGTATGAAGAGCGTACAAGGAAAAAGGTACGCACCTAAGGATGGGGCACACCAGTCCAAGAGACAAAAGGTTGATGGACGCACGAGCTTTGGATGGGCGGACCGGGTCCATGGAAAGGTACAATGAGTTGGTTGAGTGTGGGTTGGTGAAGGGGCATGACACCCCCAAGAGATGCATTGTTTCACACAAGTGACCCTTGGGGCTCCTATAAGAGCAAGGGTGCACCACCAAGAGGAGGCATAGAGCATTTTTTGGAAAGAGATTTGGAAAGAAAATCTAAGGCAAGTCTATGATAATGAACTGAGGCAGAGTTGTCGATATGGAAGACAAGTAGCCAAGAGTTGGACGTTTTTGAGGTTTTAAGGAAGTCTGAAAGTGCAGGTATGTGGAGGCATGTGTGAGGTAGAACCAAAGTTTGTGTTAGCTTGGTGAAAACTATGGAAATGAAATGACAACAAGTCTAAGGTTGTGGGCACATCTGAGGTGCACTACAGGGAGTTGCGAAGATGCTTGCAATGGAGAGTCTTGTAGCAACAGATATGTTCTTGAGTGTCTTAGTGAGGTGAGGTGAGTCGTTTGACTCTGCCCTATTGTAAATTGAGTTGATAGTGCTCATTTGTATTTGTTTCACAATAATAAAGACTTGGTCGGGTGTTAGGCACGATTTGTGCCACTCGAACTGTTTGAGTGTTTGTCTTTGTTTTTGTTCCACAGTTGTTCTCTTGGTCATGGATGCATGCTTAAACAAGAGTAAGTGTTAAACTATGTTAACAATTGTCTAAGTAAGCAAGAGTTGCACCGGAGTACGAGTGTGACTCATCGGTATCCTAGAACAAAGTATGGGTATGTTGAATTATTCTTGGTGTGCCAAGAAACCAAGTGAGAACCATCGTGGTGTCACACGTCCTCAAGAGATAATCGATTGCAAGATTCGTTCAGGCGTCCTATGGGGGTCGTAACAGGTGGTATCAGAGTAGGTTTGGCTCTTCACCACTGCTGCAGTCAAAACAATTGTGGGAGTGGTGCACTTGTTTGGTGAAGCAATTTGGGTGCATACTTGGTGAGGGTTCGATGGATAGACCCATCACAGAGGCATCCTGAGCGTAGAATTTGTGGGTTGTGACAGGGTCGAGTTGCGAACAAGGCCAAAACTTCTGGAAAGAACTGAGTGTACTCCTTGAGTAGGATAAACGCATAGTTTGGTGGATGAATGAAGTACTCGAGCAAGGCAGAAGAATGCAAGATTGTCGCAGGATTGTTGCAGACCCGACCGTAGATGTAAACATAGAGTTGATCCTAAAATTTCGAAGGGGGTCTTGAGATGAACTCTTGGGAGCCTTGGATGAGCCCTTTACAAGTAAAGTGAAGATACTTGGAGGGCCATCCATGGAAGATGACAGTGACACAAAGAGGGATCCCAAGACTGGAAAGATGGAGGATCGAATCGCTACCTTAGAAAGAATCGTTGAGTAGATGACAGACGCATTGTGTCAGCATGGTGAGAAGGTAAATCAGATGGATTATGAGATGAGCAAGATGAGGTGTGGGTTTAACAATGTCGTTCAGGAGTGCCAGTCAACTAGATATCTGATGACCGACACCTTGAACAACAAAATGTAGAGTAGACTCAAGGCAACAGAGGATGCACTTGCCGAAGTAACTCAGAAGTTGAGAGAACTAGATGACACCTTCGCACTATTGAAACAAGCTTTGGCTAACGAAAAAATCTATGTTGTCATGTTGATGAGGATGAATATAAATGAACTTGAGCCATATGATGAAAATCACAATGCTAAGTTGTTGGGCAACTTATGTTGGGACATTGAGCAATACTTGGAGCAGTTGAACGAAAGTTCAAACGAAGCCAAGGTGAATGTTGTAGTGATGTTCTTGACAAGAACCATTGATCTTTGGTGGAGGAACCGAGCGGAAGACTTGGAAATTGGGAGAACCATTGATAAGATTGAAAACTGAGCAGATATGAAGGCAACCTTGAAGGCACAGTTTAGTCGAGGGAACCAAGCATGGATCGCAAGGAATCAATTGTTGGCTCACGAGCACTCTAGTAAGATCCAAGCCTACAATAAGGAGTTCACAGGGCTCATGTTGGAGATCAAGGATATGTCGGAAGAATACATAATTTTCCACTTCATGAGTGGTCTGCAATCGTGGGCGCAGAGTGAGCTGTAATGATAGAACATGAAGACTATTGCAGCAATGATTGTCGTGGAAAACAAATTTTTGGACTTTCGAGGTGAACCAAAGACAGGTACTAGGAACATTGAGGATTCCCAGGGCGAGAAGCAACAACAAGGGAAGGGGAAAAACAAGGACAAGGTAAATATGAAGTCACCCAAGGGCATTGAAGACAATTCCAAGAAAACATACGCAATGAAAGAGAAGAAGTCGATTTCATATTGGATTTGTACCAAGGAGCACTATGTGAAGAATTGTCCCTTGAAACACAAGTTGAATGCTTTGGAGAAGGAAGATACCCATCTATTGGAGTCTTGCAAGTCTTGAATGTAGCATCCCCAATCCTGAACTAGGCAATGCCACATGAAAATTTCCAACTTTGATACCATTCAATTTACTAATAATGCTATGCATAAGAATAAAATCATACAAACTACAACAGATCTATATATACAACATATACAGGAGAAACCCATAACAAAAAATGCATAAATAATGATACAACATTTATAATAAACACATAAGAGAGAGTTATCTTATGGATAAACCACCAACTGCATGCAGACCTCAGAATTTCGTCCTAGCCATAGACTCTATTGCTCATAAACTCTTAACAACAGGTTACCCCTGAGCTGGGGATAAAACTCCACCAGGGAAAAGGAATCCTAAGTCAGGCTAAGGTATGTCTACAACCAAAATGTTCATACTAAGGTGCCAACTCTAGAAGATAGCCTACACTCTCTCATTCCCCACATGCATGTCCCACCCCAGGAAGTGTGCCTCTACTTTGCTCAACAATCCTTTAACTACCCCACTTCCCTTATGAGGCTTCAACAACATGTTCAACATGAAGTCTCAAAACCCTATAGTTGCAGCTTGACACCTTGGGAAAACAATTCCCAGTAGTTCTCTGACTTAGAGAGAATACTCAAGGGCCCAACAACCCACTTCTTCAATTACACATGGGCCTGACAACCTGCCTCTTTAGCTCAAATTACCCCAAAAATCGCTCCAAAGCTTCCCCAAGGTAGATATGATGAAGGCATGAAGGTACAGATGGTAGGAGAGGAGTGATGGTAAGAATTATGGTAAGAATGATGAAAGAATGATGGGAAAAATAACTAAATTCCCCAAATATATGTGCATGTTCCTAACTTGACACTTGTCATGTTGGGAACTACATGGGCCCCCCACATGGTGATACGTTCCCACTTATGAACCTAGGATAAATGAATATCCCATACTTTATACTTTGGCCTTTTAGGAATATTAATATAATCTTCCTTTGGGCTTAAGCCCCCTTAGCTTAGCCCCTTTCTTAGTCCCTTTGGCCCCCCTTTCCATTTCTAGTGGAGTTTAGCCCCCCTTGCTCTTTTTGTCTTGATTGGTTTGCAACAATGATGCATTTTCATTAATATTTGAGTGTGATTGCATTTTACAAAGATATGCTCATTGGCCTTTTATCATCCAAGATATCTAGCCTAATAACCACACAGACACTCTTCCTCAAAACATATATACAAAGGCTCCATGGCCGCAATATATCATGGCTCACCAGCCTATGTGTACATTTACATTTATATTTACAATTGGGGTTCGACCTAGGGGTATTACATTGAATATTGTCATGGAAGGTGAATCCATCGAGAGCCAAGAGCAAGACGAGACAAAAATTTGCTATGTGTAGGCCAAACTCAATGGGAAGTCAGTTTTAGCCATGGTGAAAAATGGGGCGACTCATAACTTCTTGAGGTAAGACATGGTGTGAAGCCTTGGGTTGTAGCCTAAACCAATGCAAACAACCTTCAAGACAGTAAATGCAAGCGTGGAGAGAGTCTTTGGTATGGTCAAGGACATCTCATTGAAGCTTGGTGATTGGTGCGGAAAGACGAGTTTCACTATTGTTCCCATGTATGATTTTGAAGTTGTGTTAGGACAAGAGTTCACGAGGAAGGAAAAGGAAACACCAATTCCTCATATAAACAATTTAGCCATATTCTCAAGAAAAAATCCATGTTTAATTCTGACCATAAGGAGGAAGGAAGGAGGCATGCATATGTTTTCCTTGTATATGGTTGATGCGAACAACCAGAGCAAGCAACCTTATGGAGGCGAACATGGATGATGTGGGGTGATGGTTGGATAGTCTAACGTATAAAACAAAAGGAAGCTCGTGTCACTGGAACAAAGGCTTGTCGATGTTGAAGAGATATGTGGATATTTGGCTAAGACAGTGGATGGCTTGGCTGATTTATGCTCGGAAGTTAATGGGTGGCGATAGAAATAAGAGGAATTCACAAAAATGAAGATGTCGACATAGTTCATTGAACAAGATCAGAAACCATTCATAGACCAAGAAGACGTGAGGGAGATGTAACAACCTTGGTGGAAGAGAACCAAGGAAGGAGTTGTTTCCTCCTTTAGCAAACTTAGACATGGTGAATGGCCCTATGACCCTGAACTAGAACGACTCATGGAAGAGTGCAAAGGAATATCACTTCAAGTGTACCATTGTTGATGTACATGTTACATAAGTATGGTAACACTTCATTGATCACATTGGGAGAGATTGGAGATGAGGGAGATGGCCCAACCAACCATCCCCCTTCACCTTCAAACTAGACTTGACCACGTTGGCTCGTTGTCTCAGTGGGAGGCACTGATGCCAATGGGGCACCTTGAGGAGGTGCCTTGGTGAAAATCTGTTGAGAATGCAATGGGTGACTTGATAGATTGGAGGAAATGAAGAGTTGCAAATGTGACGAGCTTGCAAACAGAAACATATGTTTGAACAAGAATATGTGAGTTTGTGACGATTGGATTAGCTACCCAATCAGTTGAAGTCATAAGGGGATCCAACGCAAGGAATCATGGGACAATGGACCGAAGTATGGAAGCAACAGAAGTTAGAAGGCAACTACACTTCACAAACTTGTGAAACTTCCTAAGGGGAGTTTTCCTTGACGAAAATGGTTGAGGAAGTAGGGGTTGTTGAGCAACGACGAGATCTGGATTTGGGAAGAAATGTCATGGAATTCAATGGATGTTGTCAAGGATGGAAACAACTTGGAGTGGGGGAGGATGTAAGGGTCTCCCATGACACCCACCGAGTGAACACACTCTTTCAGAATATTTGACGACAGACAAACGAGGAGCACAAGGAAGGGAGCGATCAGTTGGGTGAACGAAGATGTTTGGGTGTGGGAAAGAGCACCTTGGGTGCATGATAGTGACATGCAACACCAAGGGGGCACACACCTTACTTGCCTTAGAATGATTAATGGATATGGGTTGTGTTAGGCCAAGGGCGAGGCAACTTATGAACATGCCCAAAGAGTGGACTCGTATTCCCTAGGAAACATGGGTGCGTTGGAGAGGTTGGATGACCCCATTGACACACTCACGGGGAGTCACGATGATCGACATGAAGAGCGCATAAAGCAAAGGGAACACGCCCAGATGAGGCGTGTCGGTCTAAGAGACAAAAGGTTGATGGACACATGAGCTTTGGATGGGTGCATCAGGTCCACAGAAGGGCGCGATGATTTGGTTGAGTGTGGGTTTGTGAAGGGGTGCGACACAACAAAGATATGCGTCGTTTCACATGAGTGACTCTTGGAGCTCCTATAAGAGCATGGGCGCACAACCAAGAGGAGGAATAAAACATTTTTTGGCAAGAAATTTGGAGAGCAAGTCCAAGGCAAGTCTGGGATAACGAATTGAGGAAGATTTTCCAAGACGGAAGACAAGTAGCCAAGAGTCGGACATTTTGGAGGTTTTAGGGAAGTCTAAAAACACAGCTCTGTGGAGGCATGTGTGAGGCTGAACTGAAATATGTGTTAGCTTGGTGAAAGTCTATGGAAAAAGACGACATCAAGTTTTTGGTTGTGGGCATGTCTGAGGTGCATCATAGGGAGTTGCAAAGGCGGTCGCATTAGAGAGTCTTGTGGTGACAAATTTTTTATTGGGTGTCTTGGTGAGGTGAGGTGAGGTGAGGTGAGTTGTTTAACTCCGCTCTTTTGTAAATCGAGTCGATAATGCTCATTTGTAAATGTTTTGCAATAACAAAGACTTAGTCGAGTGTTAGGCACGGTTTGTGTCACCCAAACTATTTATGTGTTTGTCTTCGTTTTTGTTCCACAGTTGTTCTCTTGTTCATGGATGTCTGCTTAAATCAGACTAAGTGTTAAACTTTGTTAACAATTGTCTAAGTAAGCAAGAGTTGCGCTAGAGTAGGAGTGTGGTCCATCGACAGCCTATAATGGAGTATGAGTATGCTCTACGTGAAGACGCATGGTTTGGACGAAGTATTATTGGTGTGCCAAGCAACCAAGTGAGAACCGTCACGGTGCCACACGCCCTCAAGAGACGAACGATCGCAAGATTTGTTCAAGCATCTTGTGGGGTCGTGACAATATGGATGATTTACATTGTTACAAATAATAGAGGTGTAATCCATTGGATAACACATTAATGCAATCATTATATCAAAGCACAATAACAAAAATATAAAAATCAATATCATTATAACAAATATTTGATTTTGAGATGATTAATTGAAATTTTGCAAAAAAAAAAACATTAATTAAAATATATACATATTGGTGCATTGCATTCTTTTGAACTCACTAAACAATACATTTTTATGAGTTATATGCACTGGTGCTAAAAATTGTGAGAAATCAACGTTGCTTTAAACGACATAATGTACGATTATATTTTTTATTGTTTCAAAAGATTTCAATGTGCATGATTAAAATACACACCAATGAATGCATAAACATAAAAAACATTGATGCTTTTCATTTATGTTTGCGCAATGGTGCTTCTCATTTATGTGTGCACACCAATGCTTCTCATTTAAGTGTGCAAATTGATGCTTCTCATTCATTGCGTGCATCAGTGCTTCTTATTTATGTGTGAGCACCGGTGCTTCTTATTTGTGTGTGAGCATCGGTGCTTCTCATCCATGTGCGTGTATTGGTGATTATAATTTATGTGTGTGCACTGGTGCTTCTCATTTATGTATGCACAAGGGTGCTTCATAATTATGTGTGTGCACGTGTGTGTTATATTCAATACCACACCGATGCATTTTGACAATAAAAGCAATGAAAAAAATAACCTTCGTCTGCCCAAAGTTTTTTAGTTATATGGAGCATCCGTTAAAATCTAGACAACCAATAGAGGAGGTTGTAGCAGAGGGTTTTTTGAAAACTTTTCCGAAATTTGTACACTAAAAACCTCTGCAAAACCTCAATTAGAAGGTGTTCTCCTTGTAGTGTACCTTGTAGGTAGCAATGGATACCATCATTGGTCCCTATTCACTTGGTTCTTTCAGTGTTCAACATCAAAACATCCAATCACAATGCATTGGTTCTTACTATTACCTTGGTACCCACTATCATTATCGATGCAATACCTTGCATCTAGCAGTAATTTGTATCTTTGATCATTGACTAGATGGTTTATCCCATGCTTTGTCACAACTAATTATCACATCATGGAGATTCATACGTTGCGATGACCATATTCCAAATCTAGTTGAATATCAATGGATATGCAAATCTCCTTTCCAACATTATCATGAGTCTCTAGTCTAAGCTTACCTTTAGTGAATCAACATGTCCCGACGCCCCCCCCATATTGTGGGTCACCTCTCCAACACTTTCATTCCCCCATTGGATGTCATTATACCATCACATGTTTCAAATGGAGGAAAGTTCATTTTAAATGTATTTTGTCTTGGATTCATATGTATTGTCTTACAAAACTAGGGTCCCTTATTGTACTTGACTTGACAATTTCATGAGCATAGCATGCCCGCCTAGTTTGTAAATAGATTGTATACATGTCTCACCTAACATTTTTTGTTTGCAAGTAGCCTCATTTCTCTCTCCACAAAGGTTCCCTCTCTTTTTGAGGGTCTCTCTCTCTCAATACTTGTATGAGAATCTGATGATGTATTTTGGCTAAACATTGTTTTTCTATCTCACACATCAAAGTAGGTCTATTATCACATCATCTCGTCCACCTGCAACACTTAGTGATTTTATCCTACAATATCACAAAGCAACATTTGTCATTCCATATAAACTTAAAACTATAGAGAGCAAGCTAAATTATTCAAGGAGTACCAAAATTGGCCTTGAAATTTCACCAAATGGAAAACTACAGAGCCTCTCACATGATGGGGTGCACAACTATGTGGGAAATCTTTTGATAGCTTTGTTACACAAATAAATCAATTAATTATGCAACCCATTGAATGGCATGGTCACTTCGAGAGATTGGTTGGTTAATGGACACCCATACCATTCTAGTCTCTTCACCTAATGAGGAGTACTTGACTATCCGTTTCCCATACTTATATTGAATTCAAGCCAGTACACCAAGACTTGACATGGAGCTCCATTTCCCTCCTTTTGTTTCTTCATAAACTCTATAAATAAAGGTCTCCTCCACCCATCTTTGTAAGTTGTTTGGTGCAATGATTACATTGTCAAGATTGTGCCAAAGTTTGAGAAGCTCCTTAGTTCCATTCAAAAATCTTGGAGTTCCTTAGCCTCATGTTGCCCAATTTCCCCCTTAATGTGTCCATTACATAAGGGTAAGTGCTATCACTACAAGATCAAATAAAACCTATTGGAGGATACAAAGAACATTCCCGTGAAGAGAGCTCAAAGACCACTTCCACAAAACTCCCTTGAGTGATATAATTCATGTTTTGTTGTCTTTCCATTGGATTATGTAAATAACTTCTCTTCTCCTCCCCACAAAGAGTTGTTTTATTCATTTGAATTCATGTCCGAGAGGATGTTTAGTTAGTATGCATGCTCAAGGGATAAGATTGATATCATAGTTTTATTGTTCACTCACCCTTTTGTTTGCCACAATACAACAACCAACTGGGAAAAGTCTTTTGGTCCACACATGCCAAACAACCCCACCTGCTAAGGTTATGTTGCCAATATTGTGCCAAAGTTTGAGAAGCCCCTTACTTCCATTCACCACTCTTAGGTTTCCTTAGCCTTGTGTTACCCAATTCCCCCCTCAAAGTGTCTATCGCATAAGGAGAAGTGCTACCAAATTGTTGTGAGAGCAACGAGAGACTATTGGACAATTCAAAGAGCCCTCCCATGAAGATAGCTTGGAGACCAATTATGCAAAACTCCCTTTAGTGATATAGTTCATGTTTTCTTGTCTTTCTATGGGATTATGTAAATAACTTATCTTCTTCCCCCCAAAGAGATGTTTTATTCGTTTGAATTCAATTTTGAATGGAGGCTTAATTAGTATACATACTTAGGGGATAAGATTGATATCATAGTTTTATTTTTCACTCACCTTTTGTCCACCTCAACACAACAACCAAATGGGAAAATCCTTTTGGTACACACATACCAAAC